>JBBPCX010071368.1:0-10069 GCA_037974365.1 Hydrocynus forskahlii
GAAGGAAAGAAAGAAAGAAAGAAACACTTTCACTGGTGTTAAGGACATGGATTCTAATGTAAAATCCAGAAGTTAAATGTGAAGTTTAAGCATGGGATGGGTGGGGCGTGGCCAGCAACAGCTTATTTGCATAAAAGGGACAGAGCCCAGAAACAGCTCGTTTGGAAAGGGCCCGAAACTGTCAAGAATTAAGATGGTGAAATCTCTATGTGAGAGTGATTTTGTGCAAAGAACTTCATGAACATGTTTTGTAGCCCCTAGACCTATTATAACTAGTTTTTTTTTAAAAGTGAGTTTTGCATAATAGGTCCCCTTTATTCTCTGCACAGATGGACAACTAAAACCCCTATAATACTGGGAAACAAAGCCCTCTTTAGTCGTTTATTCATACAATACTTGGAAACAAAGCCTTCTTTAGTCATTCATTCATACATTTATGACAGAAACAGTGTGAAACTTCCATTTGGTAGAACAGTAATACACTAAATAAGAATATTTGTGTGCTACATATCCAGATGGATAACTCACATCCAGTTTTTGGTTGAAGCCGCTCATAATAAAGGCACATATTAGAAATGACACTGGTTGCCATTATTCAACTGCGGACAACTAGCTTTCATTCATCGTCAGCAACATTAACAGTACTGGAAAAAAACAACTTGTTTACTTAAGAGGTAAAAAACTAACAGTACACTGAACCAAAGCATTTACAATAATCTTATGTTTAAGGTTATAATGGCAAGTATACCCAGGAATATAACTGATCTAGTTTAAATAAGTAACAGATATAAGGGACCAAATGCTAGATAGCAATCCAGAGCAGTGGGAAAGGAATTCGGACTGCACGTGGAGTTAAAACTGCCTGAGATCAGTTAAGAATGGAGTCTACAGCTGTGCTGTCTGGTGCGCAGAGCTGGGAACAGAAAGTTACTGGAGACATGGCCTGAAACATTTGTTTTTGGTTTTATTAACTTTTTGGTTTAGTGTTGTATTCTATTGATTTTCCTGAATATTATCGGTCACCCTTTTCTCAAATAACTCAGGATTATCACAATACCCTGTTGGACCTCCAGTATCATCCACTTGGAAGATTTCATGAAATTTTCAAAGAAACAGTTGCTCGACTGAAAAAAGTTTGAGAAGCTT
Organism: Hydrocynus forskahlii; assembly: GCA_037974365.1. Classification (NCBI taxonomy): domain Eukaryota; kingdom Metazoa; phylum Chordata; class Actinopteri; order Characiformes; family Alestidae; genus Hydrocynus; species Hydrocynus forskahlii. The sequence goes on from JBBPCX010071368.1 coordinate 1,147, forward strand.
AAGCAGGTCTATTTTTGCTGCAGCACCAGTTTGACACTTGCCAGCTCCTATATGTCAACAGTCTGTGGCTGCATGCCAGTCAAACTCCCCCAGCTTCTCTGTGCTGTCAAAGGTAAAATGATTCCTAGCTTTGTTGTGGTGAAAGAAATGGTACCTTAGCAACACTGGTACGGTAACTACATTTTCCTATTCAGCCATGGGCAACACAATCAATTTGTAAATGTAAAGTATTAATTTACTGGTTGATTAGGTAGTTACACAATAAATATTGTTGGTTGACTACTTGTGTCCATCCCTAAAGTCTATATCAAGTCTCCACACTAGGGCTGCATGATATGGACAGAATGTTAGTACTGTGATTATACTAAGACATATTGCGATTGCAATGCCTTTCAAGATATTAAAGGGCCCATATCATCACTTTTCAGGTAATACAAAGGCTTCAAGTATGTAAATATACGCAGTCCATTTAGGGAAACAAATCTGATGAAACAACCCATTTTCAAATCAGTTTTTGTGAGGTCACAAAACCCACATATTTCCCTTGATGTCCTTACTTATGGCAGTTTAGGGCTGCCTACTCGTGCTGAAGTTGTAAGTGTTTCAGCACTATGTTGTCGTTTGAATGTGGTATAAATCAGGGCACCCAATCAGAAGAGAGATCAGTTACAAATACAGTATAAGTCTTAAAGACACAGTAACAATAACCGCCTATTGAATTCTGTGGTTGGAAAATGTTCATACAAGAATGAATTATGAAATCGTTTTGGTACACAAACCCATCAAACATTAGGGAGAAAATAAAATAGAAAGAAAATGTAGAACACTTCAGCCAATTAGTGCCCTTAACGGTTAAAGACTGGCCAAATCATGGGTTTACACGAAGACCTCGATTCATCAGAACAGCCAGTAACTCACCTGGAGCTGTGACTGGTCACCCTGTCAGAAACACCATGATTGTTAGAGGCTCATTTGCATATCGCAGCCTTCTGCCATATCAGTATTGCAGAGAGAGATACCACGATAAAGATGAACAGATGATATATTGAGCAGCCCTAGTCTCCACCATTCTAAAAGAGCAGAGTGTGGCAGTGAACCCAACACACGCTCACCGTTTGAGTGTAATGAGCAGTGGCTGGGACGGGTCCGCAGGGTTCTGAAGACTGGTCCCGACACAGGTGATGAACATCTCAACGGCCAGAATCAACTCAACCTCTTCAAGGCTGCACGGGACAGCCAAAGAATCTTTCTCACACAACACCTGGGTGTAATAACCTCCTGAACGAGCACCTAGGTAGAAAGAAATATATACAGTTAAACTGTATATATAGTTATGTTCCAAGGACACCAGCATAATAAAATAACGCAAATATGTAATGTGGTAAAAAATGCCTAAAAATGCCAATTTTCATAGTGTAAATCCTAAATTTGCCCTCAAATCTGCTCCCAAAACACCTTAATTTCATTTTAATCTCAGATTAATACATTAGCCAAAAAGAAAATGTAAAGGTAAACCAGTATCCGTACTGTACAGTTTACACTGAACTCCTGCAGTGCTAGAATGTAAATACTGATGTTACTCCTGTATAGACTGGACTGTAATTCATGCACGCGAGTTTTCTTTGGTGTGCGTGGTCATTTTCTTTGGTATAAGCAGGTAAATACAGTAATAAAATTATTTAATTTACAGTGATAGAAATACAGGGCTTTAACCCTATAAGGGCCAGTGTTTTTTTTTTTTTTATTACTGGATTTTGACATCAATATTTCAAAAGCTTGTGGCTTAAAAGGGGTTAAAGATGTTGGGCATGACCCGAAGTTTATGTGGGGTATAAATATACTCATCTAATATGCATATTATGATCATCAGGTGGCGGCCTTCTTGAATTTCATTATTTTCAGGTAACAGTAGATATTGAACTGATGTTTGAACTTATTTCCATGTTGTTGTTTTTTTGTCTTTTTATCCTCATTCATAATGATCAGGAAAGAGAAAACCAACAATAAAACAGAAGAAAGTAGTGAAACATTGCTATATTATCATACCATATAGTAGTAAAACGCACATGAACAGTAGCTTATTTTTTCATCATTCAACAGTAACACTCAGGAAATATTAGATATTGAATGGATGTTTGAACGTATTTGCAAGGTTTTTTTTTTGTCTTTTTTGCTTTGATATCCTCACTCCAAATGATCAGGAAGAGGAAATCAACAGTACAACAGTAGAAAAAGTAGTAGCCTAAAACAGTAAAAAAGCAGTAAAGCATTACTACTATGCGACAGTAAAATGCATGTGCCTATTTTTACCACTTATCTGCCCAATCACCTCTCACAATTGACCTTTAGCGCCCTCTGTTGATGGAAATCAGTCATAGCGACCGAAAACTTTAATCCATCAGTTTATAGTTCGAGTATGGTACCTCTCAAAGCACGACCCAGAGCACAGACCTACCCCACACTGAATGTGCCTGTACATCTCTGACAGAGTGACATCACACCACCCATGAAATCTGGAATTAGGTTTCAGCTGACGGGAGTTTAGAAACTGATGAGCATATCTATTGGTTTCAGTTATAAGGAGGTTCCAGAAGTCATCAGTCAGAAAGAGGGACAGAAAGTCTATGGGTGCAGCACTGATCAAATCTTTCTCTCCTAGATGGCTAACAGGCTCATCAAAGCGTTTGATCCAGTCCTGATACACTTCCTCGTTTCTCAAATAAACCCAGCCACCATTATCACCGCTATTTCCAGACCTGTTCAGATCCAGATCACCCCAGCTGCCTCTTCTACGTCTCCCAGCTCTCACACGCACACCACAGCCACGTGTAGCCCGGTGCTACAGCTATTTCCAGCCCCATTTCTCCCACTCCTGCTGCCTCTACCTCGACCAACACATCTCCTACGGACACTACGGCCACGCTCACCACTGCCACACACATTCCCGTTGGGCAAAGGGTCAAAATAAACACTTGTTGGTGCTTCGTGAACACTCTCGCCTTGCATGGCGGCAGCCTTCTGCTGCAAAACTGTACCGGGAGAAGCGGGAACGTTAGACGACCGATCGTCATTTCCAAAAGGCAAACACTCCCCTTCAGGGTCAGAATCGGCAAATAACATTCGCAAGACATCATCTCGGGCCTTTTTATTAGACATCTGGCGTTTTTCTCTCACAAATCTCGCACGCTTACTCGCGCGCTATGAACTGAACTCCACTCTGACTGCCTCCGCATCAGTGACACAAGGCTCGTTTCCACTGCTATTTACTTGAAACTTTGAACCGGAAGATGACATAATTTTTGTCTTGAATCGAAGTACTACATGTCAGCCAACTAGTGATACAAATAATATATTACATGATATTTGTAACTACAGTCTATTTTATTCATGATATCTTGCCACAATTCTGGGCCTCGTCCGCCAGGCTGAGTAGTGGAGGTTCATTCCATTCAAGTGTCTGATTGCCTTGCTAACCACCGTGCCCAAACAAACAACCAGCACAAGGACGAGGGGGCGTGGCGTGGCAAGGCCCGGACATCACAAAAGTAAAAAAATGCGGAGGATATCTGCAGTTTCCACGAATATGCTTGAGTTTAAGTGAACAATTATTAGTTTGGTTCTCAGAAAAATCCGCAAGAGACTGAAGCCGTGATTGCTGAACTGTGATTAAACGTGGGGTTACTGTATATATGTATATAAAAAATAAATTATAATAAAGAGACTCTGCATTAACATTAGGCTTTTTATGGAAAATTACAAGCAACTGACATTATAATCTAGGCATAAAATCGTCCTTTTAGAGGAATCACGCACAAACTGGGTAAATATATCACATTATTGCAAACAGCTTGTGGCTCATCAACTTGCATTTCACTCACATTTGAACAGAGTCCTGGCGCGGTTCCAGAAGTTCTGTTTACCCAGTTTTTGGATGATGGTCTGAAGAAGTGAAGTGTCTGCTGCGATTCCCTGTGTCAACATGAATTCAAGAGTGTCCGCAGCAACTGGCAAAACCAGGTTCATAATACACTTCTGTAGGTGAGCGTTAAACACACTGCTGTACTCACCCACCTGAACACCATCTGGACAACGGACCACAAGCACATTACAAAATACAAAAAGCTTTACACACTGACAAAACTGTCCACATTTTAGGGTGAAAAATGCCAATGAGTTACAAGTTTAAAAGTCCCAAGTACGCGCAAGCAAGTGTCCAGACCCAAACAAGACATTATGCATTCCTCAACAAATTAAATAGGACCAACATCCACTTAATAATAACTTGTAATGTTTGTATGGTAGTATAATAAATTAACAAAGACTCTTATGCCCCTCCCAAAATACATGCTACATGGATTAGGGATGGGTCAGTTTTCAAATATTCAATTAAAATAAAAATACAGTATAGTTTATGCAACTATTTGTCATTGTATTTTCCTGTCAAACCATTTAATGTGTTATGACTGCCAGAAGGTGGTAGTAATGCACCCAGAGGCTCCATTTCTCCCCAATTACTATTTAGTTTAATGAAAGGAAAATAAGGGCACACTGAAAACTTTTTTTTCCCTAAAAAAACAGAGCGTGTGTTTTTGGTTTATTTGTGTATGAAGCTTGCTCATGTATTTTTTTTGTCCTTTTGGAAGAGTCAAAATCAAAATTAGAAAATGCTGTGTGGATATTTAGTTAATGAAAGCTGAGCCAGAGGCCTTTTCCTACCAAAGGTAAACAGAACTGTCTGTTCAGTTACCAGTAAATGAGCTTCACCGAGCATTTATGTCTGATAAAAGAGGGGTTCTTCTAACTCCCTAACACATCAAAGTAGGCAAAAGAAAGACTGTTGACCATCACAGCACATTTTGAAAAAAAGTCCAAGATGAAACAAAATGAACATAGCAAAACACAAGTTAATGCGCAGATTAAAACATGCACAACTCTTCCTCTCCTTCTGAACAGTGCCATCAAAATGGATGGACGCTAAAGGATGAGCACATGGCTCCTGACTCACCCAGCGGCTGCCTAAGTCCCGGCAGATTGCTGAGAACCTCCAGTGTGTCCCTGTGTGACGTTTTTCCAGCAAGTAGAGCCAGAACTCTCCTCCGATTCTCCACATCTGCTGGCTCACAAGGCCATATGTTCGAGCTCACGAACCATTCATGTTCTAAAAGTCACACAGACAGACAATAAAGCTAAAGCTAAAGACCATGTTAACAATTTTTATAAATCATTGTGTCATCAGAACAACAATAAAATCACCCATATATGCTACTAAGGGGCTAAAACATTCCAATATTTAGTGGGTTTTGACAGTACAGCCAGATGAAAACCATGGATGACCACAGACATTAGGGCAAGCTTGTAAATACGACATTGCAAAAACTTAAAACAGAACTGCCGTGTAAACATTCACATTATTGTCACCTCTAAACACATTTAACGCTCCCTCAATTCTCCCGCCGTTGAGAAAGATTTCTGCTGCTACAGTGATGAGCTGACAACGGGACACGCCATCCTCACCGGCGAAAAGGCCTTTAAGCTTGGAAAACTCCACATGCAGTCGAGACATTGTTTTCACCAACCTGACACCCTTCATAAAGGCACAAAAGACGTTTCAAAACCGCAATCAAAAACTTTATTTTAAAACACAAACAAAATATACACCGATCAGCCACAACATTAAAACCACTGACAGGTGAAGAGAATAAAGAAGATATGAGGCAGTGAGTGAACATTCAGTGCTTGAAGTATGAGCGACTGGGTCAGAGCATCTCCACAACAGCAGGTCCCCCGTGTGCAGTGGTCAGTACCTACCAAAAGTGGTCCAAGGGGGTACAAACAGGGTCATGGGCGCCCTGCTGTGATCTCACAGAAGAGCTACTGTAGCAGAAAATGCAGAAAAATTTCATGCTGGCTCTGATAGAAAGGTGTCAGAACACACACTGCATCACAGCTTGCTGTATATAGAGCTGCAAACCAATCAGAACACACATGCTGGCTCCTGTCCACCACTAAAAGTGCCTAAATTAAGTAAGTGAGCATCAGAACTAGACCATGGAGCAATGGGACCTGGGGAAGACATGGGACCAGAATGGACTAAGGGAAGAAGGGAAGGAAGCCTGCTGAGGCAGTGTGATGCTCTAGGCCCGGGTTTCTCAACCACTGGGCCGTGGACCACCGATGGGCCATGAAGGCTTTTGATTGAGCCGCAAATCTAAAATCGAGACAGGCCATTGGTCCACAATTGGTTATTTAATATCACAATTGGTTATTTAATATAATCGTTATTTAATATCATCAGCTGTAATAGACAGGTGGGCCTTAATGTCGAAAAGGTTGAGAACCATGACTCTAGGCAATGTTTTGGTGGAACATTTTGGGTCCTGCATTCATGTGGACCTTGCTTTGACATGCACCGCCCACCTAAATATTCTTCTGTAATAAAATAATGTAACAGTAAAACAAAAGGATCTGCTGCTTGGTGCCAAATACCAGCACACACCTTCAGACATCTTGTGATGCTCTGATGAGTCAGAACTGTTTGGCAGCATGAGAGGGCCCTACACAATACTGGGCAGGTGGTTTTATTGGAATGGCTGATTCGTGTAGCTATTTCTCCCACACACAGTTTTTTTCCCCCAAACTTACTGCAGTTCTGTGGTATAATCACAACAATTCACTTGAGTACTATACTACAGATACTGGCACTAGTGCTACAACCTTAACTGCATTATTGTGTACTTATACTGGCAAAACTGAGTATTCTAGCAATTGTTTTGACAGTCAAGTAATAATATAAACAATTAAGAGCAAACATTTCATTTCACTTCATAAAGTTTGTAAAATATATTCCTGAGATCCTGGTGGTGTGGGATTCCTTGTTTCAATGATGCTCATACAAGCAACTTGAGGGCCAGTAGCTCCACCTTTTATAGAATCTGTGAAACAAGGCTTTTCATCCAACTCTTATCATTCAAACCGCAAAGTAATCACTCAGCAGTTTTCATCAAAACAGATTATTTTTAACAGAGTGGTCAACTTTTACTAAGCAATCAACACAATGCTAGTTGCTTTAGAACTTGAGAACAAATCACCTAAATGTACCTACCAAACACACACACACACACACACACCCACCTTGGTCCACTCTTGGATTCTGTGATACTTAAAGAGCAGCGAGATGCCCACTCGTCCCAAAAAGCTTTTGACCAGTTCGTCAGACGGCACTTCCTGACACACTGAATACCCAGCGTCCCCACACACAGAAAGAAAGAGCATATGTTCACACTACAACGTCAGACAGGTAGATAGAACAGATACATTTTTTTTAATTTGGTTTGCGTACATGTGACCGTTTTTACCTGACTCAGCAAATGGCTCATAGGGTAGCATGAGTATGTCCTTCGATTTTTTCAGCAGAGCCATAATAACACAGCAGCAGAACCTTGAGATCTCTTCTGCGCTGTAACGACCACCACACACACTGCAGAACACACTCGCCAGCCCAGCCCAGTTCTCCTGCTGCTTACATATCTATACCACAAGCACAGAAACGAGCACAAGAAAAACTTTAACGAACAGTTTGGGAGACAGTACACAATGTCCCACTAACCACAGATGTAGCCGGGCAGCAAAGACATGCTTGAGGTCCAAATTTTGCTTCTTTAGAAGTGGACGTAGTTGAAGTTGCTAAAGTCAACTGCCATCCAATTATATTTCATTAAAACATCTCTAAAGCCTTTTTAGGAAACAAAGTTTTGTTCATTTTTAAAGCTCACAACAAGTCACGCTGTGTCCTAAACCACATCAACAAGTCAGGGGCCACGTTAAATGAAATCTGGTTGTGGTTGGATGGCGTTGAGAGTAATTTTGGGGGAAACGTTTTGACTTCCCGTGTTTGTAAGCAATGTTAACCTCATAGCCGCAGATTAAGCAAATATTTCTTTGCTGACAGATTACATCTAGAATAAGTAGGAAAAACAGTACATGTGATGTTTTTCGATTCCTTTAAAAGAAAGAATGACAGACAGCAGCAAAGATCTTGTTTCACCTCTACTTGGACCTCAGCCTCAGCTAACAATGAAACTTCAGCAGTTTGTGGGTTAGTGGCCAGAGCTCTGCAGAAATCAGTATGTATGTGGGATTACTGATGGGATTAAGTACATCTGAAACATCAATGCTATAACAAATAACACTTTTATTAGTGCATATACACTTTTATATTATGCATCAGATGCTATTCTTTCCCAACACTTTTCATATGTCACCTATATAAAAAGCAACGTAATGTAGTGTCAATTAATCAACCAAGGCACTCTGGTTCAAATTCTCCACCTAACTTCTAACTACAAACAAAAACATGCTAGTGTGTTGAGCTCACCTGCGTTTGACCATGTGAAAAATGCTCATCTGTTGAATGGGCACCCGCAGCATTTGGAGTTGAGATTGCATCAACTCACACTGGCTAACAGTAAACACACATCCTGCTTCTATGATCTATGCAAACAGAAGCAAAGCATTAAACACAAGCCATCAACCCATAACTTATGAAAACCTGGCAGCGGTTACTGACTGGTCTAAGTAAATGTATTGGTTACGATGACAACAAAATTAAAGACCGCAAATTCAAAACCTTTCACAGCTAAATGTACAAATAGGGGCCTAATGCAATTGGGGGGGGGGGGTAGGTAAATGGCTTATTGCATCTTTTATTAAATGTACATTTGCTGAAGGACATCTAAGGATGTTCGGGTCACCTTTGAGGTGAGGAGTATGAGTTCTGGTATAGACGTGATCAGTCCTCTCTCTCTCACAAGTTTATAAAGTGCCACCACAAATTCAGGGGGAGGCTGGAGAGAGACACACACACACACACACACACACACACACACACACACACACACACACACACACACACACACACACACAC
>JBBPCX010071369.1:0-10068 GCA_037974365.1 Hydrocynus forskahlii
ACACAGACAAAAAAGGAGAATCAGTAGTGTTTCATCATCCACATCCTCCTGAAAATCAAAGGAGTACATTTGTCACGTCACATCAGCATGGACATGTTGGGCTCTGCAGGTGGAGCAGCTCAAAATTCTCCCCCTCACTGAACACAACACAGGAAATGGAATGTCATGACTGCACAAATGTACACACTGTACAGAGTGATTGTGATATTACTCTGCACATAAAGGGTGAACATTCCTGCCACCTGAGTGCGACTGGACGCCTCCCTCTGCACCTTCATAATGGGCCTCCATCTATTGCTGGCCAATGCCAACTCCTCTGCAGGCATGAAAGCTTCAGTAGTCCCTCCACCTGTCGCCTTCACACCAACCTTTTTCTTATTGACTGAAAAACACAGAAACAAGCTAGTAGCTGGGGCCTAGACACACTAGCTACATCTCTCGTAATGAGTAAAAATATTAATGCATTAACTATTAATCCACGAGTCTACCACTTGAAGGGATGTTTCTATATTACATCTTTCTTTGCAGCCAAGAACGCTTCCCACAACTATTGCATCTCAAATAACCTCCCAGTAATTGCACTTTAGGGGCTTTAAATTAATTAAAAGGCCCACATCTGACATATGATGCATCTATATACCTCTATATTTATTTAAACATTTAAATAGCCTAATAAATAATACTCAACTAAGGACATAAGACACTGCACATATACTTATGCATTTCCTCGGTCAGCAATGAGTTTCCAACAAGCCTGCGAGTCTTTGTTGGCTGCTGTGGTGTTGGACTTGCACTGCAGCACTGATTTGTGCTCCTCGTAGCCTTGCATGATGATCATACATTCTTCCTCCGTGAAATGCGGTGAGCGCGCCGTGATTTAAAACGGTGACTTGCGCGGTTGAATGCACCCCGCGCACAGACCGTAATAAGTTCACACTGACTCAACTAATCAACGCCTTATTGCGCTTCGTAGTACTGATTAACACCACCTGGGACAAGCGTGATTTGTTACGTGCGAGTTCAAAATTAACCATCGAGTTAAGTCAGACCTAGTTAAATGCGCTTCGTAATATAGGCCCCAGGAGGATGAAATTGAAATTGAGGGCATTCTTCTCTGTCATTGGTAACACTTGCAGCTTAGGAAATTCACAACTCAGCTAAGGATTGAGTTACCAAGCATTACTGAGCCCGGTCTCATGAGTTTTCGTGAAGCTATCATGATATATAATCTATTCAAAAACGGGCTGCGATCACGCTTTTTTCTGCTAGGACAATGCTTTGCCACAATAGTTTTTCACCGTCTTTGCCTCCAGTTCATGCGAAGTTGTCTTCTGTTGTAGCTTATGAGTGAACGCTTATATGCAATATTGTGAAAATATACTACACATTTCCCACTAAAAGTGTAATAATAATGAGTTGATTCCTTATAGTTTTTGGTTGCAAAGCGGTTGAAACAGGTTGAAATGCCACGAGACGGGGAAAGTCCCGAACCCGAACCCTAACTCTAACCGTAATCCTAACCCTAACTCTAATCGTAACCCTAACCTTAACCCTAAACCTAACCCTAACCCTAACAGTCACCAGTTAGCACAGATAGTGGTGGTATTTACGCAGTGCGCATGAAAATACATAGGGTAGTGAAGCCTAAATCGTGATCGCAGCACGTTTTTTAATAGATTTTATGTCGTGATGGCTGCACGAAAAGGTGTGAGATCAGGTTGCATTACTAAACCACCAGTAAGGACTTCATGAATGTAAATTCGATGTTAATATGTTGATTGCTATTTTTCTTTTGATTATTACTTTGTAAAAATGTTAAGATGCTATGATACACTACTAGGATGCTAATGCTAATACTATTAACAACCTACACTCATCAGAGAAACATATGCGCTTTGATTCTATCCATATGATCCCATCTGGATGCTTATATTCAGTTCAATATTTTGAATAGGAGATTCTTGGATATCTGCAGACATGCAAGATAGGTGCTGGAAATTGACAAAAGTATAGTCGCCTGTTGTAGAATAACATTTTGAATCCAGTCATTGTGTACTGTTCAAAAATGTTTTTACAAAAATTACTTCATAGAAAGTCGTCTCAGGTGACATTTCTTTTCAATGTCCAAAAAAGACATTTAAAAGACAACTTTGCTCAGTGTAAAGCCAACTATGACATGTGGAAATGCACTCACACCAACTACTCTGGTGGCAGATTTTAATGAGTAAAATGGAAAATAATTGCAGTATTTTAATGTACCACCAACAAAATATTTGATATGATCAATTTAATTGAGAGCTCCACACTCCATAAGAGCAACATGGAGTTTCATTTGTACAGTAATAACTTGGTATCACACAGAAAAATCTACAGGATGATCCATTTTAGAATGACCAACATGGACATGCACACAAATCTACTACTCCTAATGAGCTAAAGGATCCAATGTATTGCTGGCGAGAGGTCCAGATCAAAAGGGTTAATGGAATAGAGCTTCCTTAATTTAGCATATAGATAAGGGTTGTTGGAATTTAATTTGAACAGTGATCTGTTGGTAACGACACAGTTGGTAGATCATGTGTATGTGTGTTGATTAGGTTTAGAAATGGATTCAATCAGATTGATAGCAGATATTTAATTCTATTACGTGGGTAGTAACCCGCTTATCATCATGTGACTACATCATCCATCTCTGTCCACCTATATTAGAGGATTAGAAGCTCACAGTCAGGCTCAATGTTACGTATGCTCAGCGATCTTACAAGTTTGTGTGTGTGTTTTAGGCTTTAACACCATTTAATGGTTTAACCCTCCTGTTATGTTGTGGGTCAAATGGGCTCATTTAAAAAAAAAATAGTTACAAGGTTTTTTTCAGTATGAAACTTCTTGGCTTAATAAAGATAATCGACATACAAAATAAAAATGGTTCATTTCACATATGTGCAAAGACCAGAATAAAGTGCCAGGACCCACAAGGATGGCAGTGACTTGTGTGACAGACATCAAGTCAGCTTTTGAACTTGTCATGCCCAACTCAATACAGAAAATCATTCTTGGAATGACAAATTTAGAAGGAAGGTGTGTTTTGGGGGAGAAGTGTAAATAGCTGGATAAAATGCATTTACATACATATATGGGGGTTCTCATCCTGGCAGGGGTCTATAAATCAAAGGATGAATCAATAGCCGGTCTTGACAGTCGAGAGACAAGGGCTGTCAGACAGGAGAGAGACAAGCTGGCAGCTATTAGGACAGTGTGGGACAAGTGGGTAAGCAACTTTCTCTACTCTATAACCCAGGCCCTAAAGCCTAGTGGCATTCAAAGGTCGCTGCCCAGTTAGGCAATATATTCCTTCCAAACCAGCCAAATACGGCATAAAAATCTGGGCAACATGTGATGCAAACACCAGCTATGCGTCGAACATGCAGCTTTACACTGGAAAGCCGGGTGGAGGAGTCCCAGAGAAGAATCAGGGCACAAGGGTTGTGCTTGATACTACATTAAAAGAAAACATTTCTAATGATAAAAGACAGTTTTATAATAATCAATGTCATGTAATACCATTGTGTTGTATGTGTAGGTCTTTCCAATGTACATGAAAAAAAACCCTTTTAAAATGCATTTTTTAATGAAAAACATTGAACCTCTTTGAACCATGATTTGTGAAAGGTAAAGAACACAATTACACCAAATATTGACTGAAATGGTTTGTAATGGGTGTAATAATGAGATATAAACAATGTTTATTGGGATTTCTTGGTTACTGACACGTTTGGGTAATTAAACCTCCCCCGGGTCAAACTGACCCGGGAACATTATTGGTGTTCCTGAGAAACGAACACAACAGGAGGGTTAAGACTTAAGGGCTTTGTTGCATGCTTAAGTCCACTGCAGAGTGACCATCCCTCCAGACCCCAGCTACAGCCCTGGCTGGAACATTGGTCAATAGGTCCAATGGGAGTGTAGAAATTCGTACTCAGAGGCCCAGGATTTATTCATTTGTTTCTGGAGGTCCAGTGTAACTGATGACTGTGAAGCTCCACTCTTCCATAGCCCCACTGGTGATTTGTTACTGTTTGTGCTCATCTCCATAGCATGCTAAAGTACAGAAATTTGGAACAAATAATCGTTTTAGTAAACAGCCACCCCAGTTCACCAGTCGTCGAATAACAAAAAACTTGCTCATAACGAATTGATAGTGTCCATTTACTTTAAACATCAAATTCAGGGACATCACAGGTCCAGTTTCAGACACGGAATAATTACTGTTAAAACACTGTTTTCAATAATTGCACAAAATATGTAAGCTCAAGCACTTTCAAGGACCATATCTAGGAAAATGGCTAAAAGCTAAATTGTCAGACCACTCGTATCACCGTCATCTTTTCACAGCTCCTTGCTGATGATCCCAGTGAACAGGTACTCCCTTCCCCCCAGAACTAGACGCAGTTCAGGGTTGGGTTTTGGCATAGATGTCGTCTTGTCATCATTCGCCTCGATTATGAGGGACGCTCATAAGTGGGGTGATCTGAAATTCCATAGCCACCAAATCCACTTTTATGAGAATTATACTGTCAGAGTTCTGAGGCAACAGGCTGACTATAAGGAAGTAATGACCAATCTATATAAAAAGGGACTTCACTGTTCTTTTCAGTAAGGCTCTGTGTCTCCCTCCCAAATCATGAGAGAAGGTGGCTGCAGCCAAAATGAGTCTGGTAGCCTCTGCTTAACCAGCAAGCCTCTGCTTAACAGATCCTGACCAATGGAGGTTTTTATATCCTCCAGTAAGTTCATATTCCTATTTTCCCCACATTCATCATACCTACAAGTAAATTGATTTTTTAATGATAATTTCTAATCATGTAGCTATGAAGACATAAGTATTTCAGATCAGGTCTCTTCATTTGGAATTTTTAGAAAAATCCAGAAGCAAAATTATTTAATTTGACAATCGTTGCATTAGTTCATCTTTAACAGTAACCCACACATTCTACAGCTGACATCACAGCTACTGCATGACTATACATTACATAAGTGCTACCACCTAAAGGAATTTTCCCCTTCCACATTATTAAAGCTTGCTGCACCCAACAGCCCAGCTTTTATCCCACAAATTGTTTCATTCAGTGTTATTGTCATTCATTTTATTTAAGGGTGTCTTTCAAGGCACTTACAGTAAGTACACCCAACAGACAAATAAACAAGAGGATACAATTAATAATAATATAATAATAATAAATAGACATACTATATATGCAATTACAAGAGTGCAAAACTAGAAACGGGTGCAGTCTAGGGACAAGACGAAAGAGAAAAAGGAAGTGTGAGCTTTAAGACAGGCTTTGAAAGTCAGAAGAGAGTCAGTGCAGCAGATATCCAGAGGGAAGAAATTCTAGAGACAGGGGGCAACATAGCTAGGGATCTAAACCCTGTGAGGGACAACTGCGCAGAGGGCATGGCGAGTAGATTGGAAAAGGATGATCTGAGAGTACAGGAGGCTGTGTAGATGTAAAAGTGGTAAGAAAGGTATGGGTTGTCAGATAATGAAGAACTCTGAATGTTAAAAGCAAAATCTTAAAATCAATTTGATATTCAACCGGGATCCAATGAAGGTTGAAAAGAACCGGAGTCATGTGTTCTATGGCGGAGGTTCTGGTAATGACATAGGTAGCAGAACACTGTACCAACAGAAACTTATGCAGGAGCTTGTAAGGGAGGCCAGTCAACATAGAATTACAGTAATTGATTCATGATGTTAACAAAGCATGTACAAGGATACCAGTACTATTATGTGTGAGGAAAGGAAAAAGATCATTTATAAGACAAAGGCTGAAATATGCAGACTGGGTAATGTTATAAGTGTGTGCTATGACACCCATGCTCCTAAACTGAAGAGAAGGAATAAATATAGAACCGTCAATCATCAAATAAAACTGTCCATTTTTGCAAAAATAAATTTAATACCTACAAAGAGGACCTTCATTTTAACACTAGTAAAATTAGAAGAAAAAGTTTTAATATCAAGGATGCAATCAGAAAGGATGGAGTCAGGCTTTGTAGATAGGCATCATCAGTATAGCAGCTGTGCCAAAATTCCTGAAAATATTGCCAAGCGTTAGGAATGAGATAATAAGTAGACAGGGGCCTAAAACAGAACCTTGAGGAACACCACAAGCGATAGGGATGGACTTCAGCCTAAAGCTTTTATACTAAACAAACTTGTCACGTCTGGTCTGTCTCAGTCACGCCCCCAACGGAGCCCGTTTAACCCTCTGGCCCTCCAGTGGGCCATTTTTGTTCTCTTCACTCGCTTTTTTTTAAATTTTTTTACCATTTTAGCTGTGTTAATGCATCTGGAATGAAATTTCCCAAGGGTCTGGAGTTTTTTTTCAACTTATTTTTTTCAACTTATTAAATATATCGATAATATACTCCATACATCCAACTGTAACACTTGGTTCCCTCGTGGCCACTTTTGGCCAGTTGTAACCCATGAAAACTACATTTGTTAATTCCTTTTTTGGCTAAAAATGGATAAATGACATAATCTGGAAGAAAACACTAAAAACTACATTTCTCAAGTGTTGAGTTTAGAATGAAAGCATTTTGACCAAAACTGTATGATTTAACAATATAAATACCAAATACCGAAATGTAGTTTTTATGGGTTTCAACTGGCCAGAAGTGGCCACGAGGAAGCTGAATGTATAGTAAAAACGAGGACAATGACATGCAAATCAAATTATAACTTTCTAAACTATAATTTTCTAAAGATTATAAAACCTGACTAACCCCCACATTCTTTCTCTCTCTTCTGTTTCTGCCTTCAAAGCAGATACTGCCATCATCCTTTGTCTTTCGGAGGGGAGCAAAGGAACCACAGTTTCAGTAACCAAGCCAAAGTTTAACTCAGGTGTCTGATCAGTGTTGCAGCAAGCCATCAACAAAGTCAAGCATGCAGCAGGCCTTTCTGCAGCCTTTGAGTGAGTAAGGCAACCATGTCCTTCAGTCCTTCAACTGTAGAAGCTTCATCCTTGGACCACAATGGATCAGACAATTCCTAGCAGTGACTAGATGCAATTTCCACTCCAAATTTCCCTCCAAACTTCGTAAGAAACTTTGTGAGGACGACTGACTTAACTTCAGATATATCAAAATATCTAATCATGTGAGGCTGAACCAATTTATTTATCTTTGCATGCGATCTGTCCCTTTTACTAATCTCATAGTAATTCTCACCACTCCTGAGACTTCCTTTGTATTTATAAAGCTAAACGCCACAGCCGATCTCTTTAACATACAGTGCAGTTCACTACAATCAACGTTATACATTGGTGCCTTGACTTATGAGTTTAATTCATTCTGTGATGGAGCTCGTAACTCGAATGTCAAATCAGTTTTCCCTGTTGAAAAGAATTGAAATGCCATTAATCCATTCCAGACCTCCAAAAACACCACATTTTTTGTTATATGTTTTTAAGTAAGAAAAATAACAAATATTGTATAGAAACACAATACAATAGAATGTACTGCAATAAACGTTTTTAAATTAAGTATAATGTACAGCATTTGCCTTGGAGATCAGACGACTTAAAGATGCTTCGGCTGCTATAATTCCGGCAAAAGTTTTGAGGTAATCCTCAGCGCCTTCATATTCACGCTCGCTGCCTCACCACGCCTGACATCCGAGTGAATGCCGGTCCTCTTTTTAAAATTCTCGAACCGGCCCCGACTGGCTTTAAACAGCTCGCCCGATGCCTCGTTCACTGAAGTGCCTGAGTCTGCTGCAGCAAATCGGCGTGAACAGATCAAGTCTTCTCGCAGATTGTATCCTCCGTTATGGCTCTCCTGCAAGCTGCTTCTCCATCAACCACACCATCAGCAGCTTCTCATGTCCTTCGTCCCATGAAGAAAAACCCAGGCCTCACCAGCTATGTGAAGGGCCATATGAAGCAGAGTGCTGGAACCTCATGGATGTAATCCTCCATGGTTCTCGTTCTGGGGCTGGAAAGAGAAAATAGCTGGACACAAGGGAGAGTTCCAGGCAAAGTTGGATGGCACAATCATTACTGTTTACTGATGACTTCCTGGAGGTCCCAGAATTTGGGAGAGACTAAAATGAGCAAGGTGGGGAAGAAAGGGTCTTGCCTTGGGGGGCTTGACACTTCCAGGCATGACTGCTGACACTGGGGACCCAAGGCTACCCACCAACTGGTATAACCAGCCAATGCAGGAGTTGTGATGCTGCAGCCTGGGTAGCCCAAGAATCAGCAGGAGTAAGGGATCGAGACAAGCAGCAGCACCCGCTTACTGTGCTGGCCTATTATCAGAGAGAGTGGATGGGTCTCTTGGTTCAAACCTTCACTGATGTGTATCACAACTGGTTTGCATGTCTATCACAGTCAGACTCTGCTTCTGATAAGACATATGAGGCCTCGCCTTGCTGCAGGGACCAGGCCCTCTGATGCAGTATTGTATTTTTGTTTTTAATTGAGACATCTCTGCCAGGAGCAATCTCTGCTCTTCAGAACTGTTCTGAGCACCCTGACTAGGGCATGTTTGGAGAGGCTTCATCTTACAATGGCACTTCTGACCTGGAGGAGTGCAAAGCATTGGTAACTGGCTACATCAGTAAGTGCATCAATAGCATTACTGTCTCCAGAACCATCGCCATATTCTCCATCAGCAACTACAGGGCATCTCCTCTTTTCAGATATGCTGAATGCCAGATATGCACTTGTAGGGTTTGAAGCACAAAATGACATGGCAGTGAGGAAGACCATCCCACCAAAGCTACCAGGTGCTCTGAATGACCATAGCTACTGTGAGGAAAACTCTGCTCAGAGTCAACCCACAGACGGCTGCCTGACCAGACACCATTCCTGGTCGTGCGGTCAGAGGATGTGCAGACCAGCAGCAGATGTTCTCACAGACATCTTTAATCGCTCTCTGAGCACTACTGTCAATGTAGTTAAAAGTCACCACCGTCATCCCCATACCAAAAACGTAATCAGCGTCCTACACTCACCTGGACAAAAAGTATACTTATTTGAGACTGCTGTTCATAAACCTCAGTTCACCATTCAACACCATCATTCGTCACCATCTGATTGGGAAGTTGAGACTGCTGGGCCTGAACACCTCCCTCTGCAACTGGATCCTGACTTCCTGACTGGGAGACCTCAGTCAGTTATGATCGTGAGCAACATCTCCAGCACCACCTTGCTGAGCACAGGTGCCCCCAGGGCTGTTTGCTCAACCCCATGCTGTTCACACCGATAACCCGTGTCTGTGCAGCAACGCACAGCTCCAACCATCATCAAGTATGCTGATGACATAACCATGGTGGGTTTGATCCGTGGGAATGATGAAGTGGCGTGCAGAGAGGAGATGCAACATCTAATGAACTGGTGCAGAACCAGCAGCCTGTCTCTGAATGAGGACAAAACAAAAAAAGATTGTTTTTAAGTTGTTAACTTCAGATGGGCACAGTGTGATAACTGAACGTCAATGGTTCCTCGGTAGAGACTGTGCAGAACACTAAATTCCTTGATGTTCACATCATGAAGAACCACACGTGGACCCTCAACACCAGCTCCAGTGCCAAGAGGGCTCAGCAGCATCTCTACTTCCTGTGAAGTCTGAGGAGAGTCCTATCATCACCACACACTACAGAGGGTATCTAAAGAGTATCCTGTGTAGTTCCATCAGAGCGTGGTATGAAAATTTCAGGCTGCAAACAAGACACTATAGGATATTGTGAGGACAGCTGAGAAGATTATTGGGGTCTCTTTCTCCTCCATCATGGACATTTGCACCACACACAGCATCTGCAAAGCTCCCAGTACTGTGGATGGCCCCACACACCCTCTTCTCCCTCTTCACTCTGGCAAAAGGAAAGAGGGAGAAGTGGGTGACAGCTCTGGTGTAAGCTGTTTGTTTCAGGCAGAACAGTTCAGTGTTAGGAGAAGGAAGAAGTTCAGTTTGGGGTGTGTTTATATGATTTGGTTGTAACTGAGGAGTCTGATGGCCTGAGGGAAGAAACTTTTTCCCATTCTGGCAGTGCCA
>JBBPCX010071370.1:0-10068 GCA_037974365.1 Hydrocynus forskahlii
GCAGAATGAGGAGCTTGTGTAGGAATTTAACAGAAACTGGCGTGGAATGGGTTCACACTCAGAGAGACGCTGATTTAAGAATAAACTGCAGCGGTCTCTTATTTTTTCCTGATCTGTTTTATTACTATTGCTCTATCTTTCCCAACTTTTGTGACACTTTGCTCTTAGAACTTATCTGCAATAAAAAAATAAAATTACAATCAGGTTTCCTAAGTAAAGGTACTATAGATGTACCCTCGAGGGCACCACCCAAAGGATGGCATTTGTGCGCAATTTTAGCCGTTTTGCCAGGCATGTAGAGTACTGCAAATGTTCTAAAGCTGACCATGTCCAAAATTAGATGGTATTTCTTAGTGATGGCAGATGCTGCAAATCATTACAAAATACTCATTAATCCAGTAAAGCCCACGAGGCTGCACCTTTCTGACCTGTTCTAACCCTTGTTTGCTGAATTCCTTCAAACTGACTTCTCAGAGAGGAATCATTTAGAGATTATATCGTAAATTTCATGAGGAATTCTAATTTAAAGATGAATGTCAAATATGTTAATATACACATTATAAAAAAACAGGAGAGAAACACTAAATGAAGTTGATTAAAAAAACAATTTCAGTTTATGAAAATGAATAAACAGATACTGACACTCATGGGTATAAGTAGACACACATAGTGAGACAATACTTTTTATCCGTAGTTCATCTTCAGTTTCTACTCTCTGATCTAATGGGGGAGGAATGTTAATATATGTACTCCTGTTCTCCTTAACTTATTGTGAAAAACTCACTTTTTTAGCCAATTAGGTTGATTGATTCACAGTGTTTGTGCTCAGGCGCACTCAGAGAACAAATGGTCCAAATGTAAATGTTAAATTTCAGATGCGAATTTCAGACAATAATGGGTTAAACATGATTTGATATTCCTGCTGCCTCGGGATGGTGCATTATAAAAGCTGACAGTATTTTGTGGGGTTTGTTAACTTAACCTTGACCCTCACACCCAAAACACAAGCAAAATCAACACCGAAATGATCCGGTGTGCCAGTGGGAAATACAAACTACCATCTTGTTCTCCCTCCTCCACTGGTATGGCACATTTCATGCAAAAAGAGAAAAGCAAAGCAGAGGTGAGCAGTGGAGTCATAGCGCAGTTAAAAGCAAATGTCAGCATTATATATTCCTTCACCCTTTTATCACCTGCCCTCGGTCTCAACAAATACAGCAGGATGCCTTAGAGACTCCTGCCTTCCCCATACAGAACTCGGGACAGAATCCTTTAAAGATTTGCAAACTTAAGCAGTTTTTGGATTTCTATAAATCTGCAAATAAATCTGCAGTTTCCCTGAATGTGTAGATCTTTACTGTGTGCCTCTTCTCCAATCAAAAATATACATATACTGTAAGAGAATGACCAACATACCTTCCTCTTCATAGGCCTCTGCATGCAGCAAGCATCGAAAGCAAAAGCAGAACAGAAAACATTAGCGGGACAGTCCTTAGCCTGGTGCTATGCAGAGCAGATGCAGAGCTTGCCTGTACAGTTTCATAATTTTTATTCTATATATTATATGATGAGAAATGTATGTAATAGAAATACCCAGCATTGCAACATCATCAAAAGACAACAATTAATTTACAAAACAACCTTTATCATTAAGTTAATCGTTCATGTAGACACGATTGTCATGTTCGGAAACTAAAAGCTTGGAACTAAAAGGGTTCTGAACAAGCCAGAACAACAGAGGTGTTTCAATTCTGAACGGAATAAAGGACCAGACATTTCAGTGACTCATTTCTGAATGGTGACCTTTTTAGTTCCAATGAAGATGTAAATATTTAAGTAAAAAAATATAAGCAATAAACAGCAGGGATATCAGGCCTCACAGCAAGTTCATGCAGCACCCCCACACCAACATGAGATACTCTCCCTGTACAAAAGCATTGGCAGCAGAAATTTTAAAAATGTCATTATTAGCCTTATGGCAACACGAGTGATAGTATCTCTTGGTGTTCAATGTGGAGAAAGCATATTAGCGTGAGTATTATATTGCCATCACTGTTACAGGAGTACCAGTGATGTTATGGTTAATCCAGAGATGTCCTGGTTGCTCAAAGCATTCATTTGCACTACTCAGCTGACCAGCTAACAGTCCATGGAAGCATCTAAGATGGGTTTAGCGCCATGTTTGCTGAGCTGAAGCTCAGCTGCAGCCATATCAGAGGGAAACTGGAATTGGAAAGTAGAACTTTATTCGTTTCCAATTCCTCGTCAAGGTCTAATTAAAGTGAAGTGACACTGACCTCTGCCCTAATACCTGTATCTTTAGCAATGCCTCCTTCACAGCTGGGCATATGAAGAGGAGGCACTTTACTTTGAGTCATAAGCACACAGGGGCTTAAATTAAACCAGATGCAATCCGCAAGAAAGTGTAAAGTGTGATTGCGTAGTTGCTATAAAACCTGTGTTTGGAGACACACAAAGATTGGTTTTATGGGCAAACAAAGGTTTGTATTAAAAAAATATATTATTTAAGCATGGATTCCAACTGGATTCAGCGCTCTTTTGATTCTCTTCTGATTCAGAGGCTGACGGTCAATCACTGACCAATCAAGGGGGCATGAACGTGCTGCCTCTTATCAAACCATTCATGGGTAAGGACAGCTGAAAGCGCACGGAGCCGTGTTCAGGGACTGATTATTTTTTAATTAAACCACAACAAACAGTGACTCACATCTTTTTTCTAAGTGACCTCAGCATTAGTGTCTTGTGGTCTGTGCTGTGTTCCGTTCGCATTTGATTCTCTGTGTTTGTTTTAACACATTTTATCCCTTTCCAGACGCCTTGTCTGTGACGTCACGGACTCTCTCTCCGATCACAAAAATTGATCAATACTCAGCCCCCGGTCAACTGACCAAAAATCTGAATACACACGCACAACACCAAATATTAACGGACGTTCTGGTGTTGGAACCATGCCCATATTTCAAAAACTGGAGGAGGAAGAATGGCGCCAAAGTCCAGCAATCAAAAGAATAATAATAAAAATAAAACTTGGTGTGACTAATCACTGAAATGTAAATGTCCATTTTTAACTTGACTTGGGACTTGAGCTGTTTGGGGAGAATGGGTAGGGAAGGATGAATGAATATCCATGCCACATACCTTCCTCATACACCTCTTGTACAGGCTCGGGCTCGGGCTCAGGCTCTTCTGCAGGCTCAGGCTCAGGCTCGGGCTCGGGCTCGGCCTCGGGCTCTGGCTCTGGCTCTGCCTCTGGGGCTACCTCTACCTCTACTACCTCTGCAGCTAATGCCACATGCAGCAAGCAACCAGGGGGAGGAAGGTGGTGCCAGTTATTTCATTGCAGAAAAGAGAGACGGAATAGTTAGGAATGGGAAGTGACTTTGCAAATTAAAGAGAAAGAGAGAAAGAGACAGATCAGTTGGGGAACTGAAAAAGTGGATGGATAAATGAATGAGAGGGAGTACATGGGAGGACAGGAGGAGAACCAATCATTAGACACAAGAAATACAAAGGTTTCAGACGCTACAGAGTGTGCACTTAGAACTGACACTTCATGACATAAAACTATGTTTTTCCATATAAAGTCTAGGTACCCTTAAGTGGTTTGTGCTAACTGTGCTACGTTTAGTTAGCATCCACTTGTTAGCAGCATAGCAGTGAGTTACTAACATGAATGCTGTTACATGCAAAGTGAAGTCTGACACTGTGTGCCCTTGTTCACTTGATTATTAAATATTCTAATTTGTAAATGCAAATCAGTATCCAAAAATGTGTGATGATTGAAAAATAACTGCAATTTTACAGCAAACTATCGTTGAGCCAGCAGACAATTTTGGAGAGAAATGAAATAAAAGTAATATGACTTATATGTTGCCACAGTCGCAATACAGCTTGGACCTGTAACTAACAACCATCATTAATACTCATTGGCTTCATTATCTGTGTAGATAAGTGATAGAGGCCACAGACATTTATCTGTTCCTTCTTTAGCTGCAACCACACAGAAAGTTTGCCCAATCTGACCTCTACCCAGAGGTAAGATACCTTTGGAAAACATCTTTAGGATTCATTGGTCATGAATCCCATTGACTCGTGAACTAAATATTTGTTTGTTTGTGCTCTCAGTACTAAAAAATGTCAAGAGAAGTCTTGAATGTTGTACCCAGCACTGCCAAATTTCCTGAACTACAAACCTCATTTCCCAAAAATGTGAGGACACTTTCTACAAATGCAGTGAAAACTGATTTGGTCATTCACTTTCACCTTTATTTAACAAGCAAAAGGACAAAAAAAGATTTTTAGTGTTTTTATTGACAAACTTAATTCTACTTGGTAAGCATAAATAAATCCTTTTGCTTGTTAAATGAAGGTTCAAGTGAATTACCAAATTACAGATTTTAGTTTTCTTTGCATTTTTGGAAAATATCCCAGCCTTTTTGGAAATGTGGTTCATATTTATTATGTATTAGTTTCTGTGTACTGTGTAGAATTGCTGCTTTCGGTAATTCACCACTGACTTGGAAGATCAGGTCAGTCTTGGTTCAACGAGGCTTAAGAACACGGTGTTCTTGATATAAAGGTCATCTTTAGACACCCCAAAGGCTTCCACAAGTAATCCACACTAGTAAGCTTCGCTCGTAGCCAGACAGTTGTACATTAGCTAGTGGCTACATAATTGCGCTAATTTTAGTTACGTTTCAGGAGCAGCCAAAAAAACACGGCCGGCAGCCAGACGAATGCATTCTGTTCGGTTAGATTTGCATCCCTAGAGGTTAAATCAATGTGCTAAGCTTAGTTTCAGGCTCTTTTTTAACCACACCAACTAAATAAAGTACAGCCAGCGAGAGATCAGTTTTATTCATTAGTGAAAGCACCAACTATGGAAGCTTCCTTTACTGTGACTTTCCTTCGGTGAATACCAAACTCAATCAAATTAATATTTTGTGTAATTTATAATGAAATCACGAAGAAAATCTGAGAGAGAGGTTAGGGACAGGCATCATCAAGAACATAAGGACGGGAACGTGAATAAATTAGTATGGTAGGGTTGTCTTTATTTTCGCTTTTACCTTCCTCTTCGTACTCTTCATTCACCAGAAAAGAACAATAAACGGACACAGTTACAATTATGATTCATGCCAAAGCAATAATTATTACATTACATTTATTCACACCAAGCCACTGCTAGAAGTTCTGTGAGGACACTGTGTGTTTTCACAAAATTACAACTGCCAAGACTCAAGACTCAAGATTCAAGTTTCAAGATTCAAGATTCAGTCAATATCAGTTAGTTCACTGATTGAGGTAAGAATAGGATAATGATAATACGGATCAGAATAATTGAATGTGTGGCCTCTGCAGGTTTAACACAACACTGCCCCCAGAGAACATCAGGAACATGAGCCTCATTCTGCTGCCCTTTGCTTTTCAGGATGTTCTAAAATGAACTCCTCACACTCAGAGCAGACACACACACTACTGCCAAACACCAGGTGGCGCTATCTGAATGTTCAAATGCAATCTGGGAGGTTTTAAAAGGTTTACCCAGTCAGGGGACAGACAGAATAGTGGCGATTTCACTGTGGACTCACAAATATACAACAGATATGTTTTCATAATTCAGTAACATGACTTTCTCTTCCAAACCTGACCTGCACAGATACATCACCAATAACTTTAATCATCAAATGAGGTCATACTCACCCTCAACCTCACTGGAAAAGACAAAAAAAAAGACATGAGTATGAGTGTCTTTCACTGAATGACAAAATGAAAAGAAGAAAAGACGATAAACTCACACGTCCTCAGTGTCAGACATGATGTCGGCGGAGTTTTGAGCTGAAATAGAGAAAAGAAACACCTCATTTAAATGTGATAATCTTTGAGAATGATGGTTCTTTGTTGTTCCCTTGGCTCAGCATACAGTTCAAAGAAGAAAAAAAAACTTTAACTGTAGAGGAACTTCAGCATTATTTAACTTTAAAAAGGTTCAATATGCTCACAATCACTTTGAAAAAAGTTTCACTAGAATGTTTTTCCTTGTATGGCACTGCTCCTTTATTTTAAAGGGTGTGAAATCAGCTGCTGCCACAAAGAGACGGAATGTTTGGCCGAGCCCTCGGCGGGACACTGACTCTCAACAACGCGATGACAGAACTGACCGACACCCCGTCACACACAGTACACACACACAAAACAACACAAAACACAACTGCAGTTCCAGTTCTCAGATATGGTGACTTAACATTAAAACCTTTTAACATCTTTTGGATCAT
This sequence comes from Hydrocynus forskahlii, assembly GCA_037974365.1. NCBI lineage: Eukaryota > Metazoa > Chordata > Actinopteri > Characiformes > Alestidae > Hydrocynus > Hydrocynus forskahlii. The sequence goes on from JBBPCX010071370.1 coordinate 6,297, forward strand.
TTAGTGTTTTTTGGACCACTGTATATGTATGTATGTATATAACAACAAACATATTTGTATAATTCTATAACTTTTTGTATACAGTTCTTTTTATATCATACTGTTATATTGTATTGTTTTGATTTATGGTTTATACTGCTTCTCTTGTTCTGTCCACATATGTAAGAGAAGGTATGATAAGATAAAACCATGTATATATATATATATATATATATACACATACCACTTCACATAATATTATGGTCTGTTATTGTGGTTATTCTCTTTAACTGTATTTTGAGAGTTACCAACATCAATCCTGAACCATGGATCCTTCACATCTTTCCTACATATATGGGCTTCGGTGCCCGTCTCTGGGGCGTTCTGTGACGCAGACCTTCGGCACAGCTGCAGAAATTCTGGGGGATTATCAGAAGATCGCATTTCACAGCATCAACCCTTTCTTAAGTCCTGGTGCCATTCTTCTGTGGGCATCGCTCTCGGTAAACCTAACACCACCTTAAATGAGATGCTGAGACATGACCGACGCTCGCGTAACTTCAGACCTCCACAAATGAACCAATTATCTTCTCCCAAAAATATTCAACAGACAATAAAACTCAGGTTTGTCTGTATCCAACAAGGTCAACACTCTTTTAGAGCCTTTCAAAACAGAACTGTGATGATTAGAACACTTTCAGCCACTAGACTGTGTAGTTTGAGTGTTCTTCTGTGGCATTGCCCTCTTTTGGAATCTATATTGAAGGTTAAGTTTACAATGAACCTCAATGAACTGTTAGTATAGAGTTGACAGGTAAACCAATCCGTTATCATAACATCCATTTCTTGCTAATCCTCTGTTGTCATTGCCAACATTGAGACTGCTACTATAACAATACAGTCTAAAGCCACTGTAAATCCCACAGTGCATTGCACCGGGCACACAGGAATTAGAATGCATTAACCATAAATCGGCCCTCTCTTTGTCCGCTGGAAGGTGGTCCCACTCGACCACATGAATCTTTAATGAAGCCTAATTTGTCCCATCAGTTCTTCTTAAAGTCTCAGAATCTTCACGAGAAAATTCCATCAAGTAGTAAATAGTCACTACTCTAGTTTTGATAAATGAATCGTTATTTCCAAATTCAAACACCAGCTCATCTCAAAATGTACCGTCGCCAAGGTGTCCCACATCATTTTCAGTATCGCTGAACTCAGATTACATCATCAGAATCAGAATCAGGATCGCCTTTATCTGATTCCGGTCCGGTGTCTCTCAAGCACAGTGTAAAACAACAACAATATGTAAAAATACAATTAACAATATACTGAGCGATATAATATACAACATACTAAATAATATGCAATACAGATTTATATTTATAAATCTAAGATAAATATTATTATATCAGTATTACCTGTACATATGTTTATACTATTTAAAAATATATAAGTGTATAAATGAACAGTACAATATGTTTATCATTTATAAAGCAAGCTACTGTCAACCCGGAGAGCCAAGAACTGATACACAGTTTTTCACTCGCGGTGACTTTTATCAGAAAAGTCACTTCCAGACTTCTCAGCCAAACTTGTAACCCCCTCAACATCTCGGAACATCTTACCTCGGAGTCCGGAGAAGGAGGAGAGAGTCCTGGAGACTGGCCGTGAGGATCTGCACACTTCCACACTTATTTGGCTCGAGGTTCTACTGATACATAATCTTCCAGCCCCTATTGGCTGAGAGTGTGATCCAGGCAGCGCATCTTCAGAACCGCCCCTACACACACACATACACACTCATTCACACACACACACACACACACACTCACACACACACACACATACACACATACACACACACACACAGCTCAATAAGGAGATCGAGAGAATAAGCTGGATGGAAGGGCATTCAGATTTGGAAAGCTAGGATGTCTCAATGCTAAATCGGTCATTACACAGGGAGAGGAAAAATAAGGCCGAGCTGATGGGGTGAGGAAGCCTGGGCTGCTTACACATGAGTCTGGCATGCAGAAAATGTCTCTGTGTGTTTTAAGGGTATATGAGAGCCTCTCAGGGCCCGCTGGGCATAACGCCACATCTCAAACACAAGGGAGTTGATGATATTACAGATACGCTGCAATACTATCGCAAGAAACATTTAAACAGTTTCCTCAGGAACTATTTGCATAATTGGCAGGATGAGCAAACACCAGTCAGCTGTTATTTTCCTCACTGGGGCAAAAGCATTAATGACTATTCATGAAAAAAAAAACAAAACCCTGACATATTTGTCATTAAGGTCAGTGAAACCCTCAAATGAAATGAGACGATACGAAAGGTTTAAGAACCCAAAAATTAAATTGTAGATCAGACCAATGAGTAGACTAGAGAGTTCTAGAGGAAGCGGTTTCACTGCTAAAATACACCTCATTCTACCATTTTCCTGCAGATTTTACAGTATTTTATCTATTTATTTGATGCGTTCAATATGGAAAAATAAGACCTAAAATAAAATGTAGACTAGATTTTAGGTTTAATTACCAGTACAGGGGGTCCTCAGGTTACAACAATACACAGAATACACAGAATAAACAGAATACGCAGTAACGCGGTGTATGAGTGAGGGAGTCGGCGCCCCAGTACAGTCCAGTGTACAAGCACAGTGTATTTCTGTCCTTTTCCTTTTTCTGTGGCTTAGTTGTGTTTTCATGTTCTAGATTATGATTTTACAGCTGCGTTAGGATCGGTAAGTGACACAGGCTAGGGTGTGTTTCGACGTACACCAAAATTCGGGTTACATCACTGTCATAGGAGCGGAACTGTGTCATAACTCGAGGACCTCCGTATGTTAAAGACACACAACCAGTTCCTTTGTGAAGTTTGCCGACGACACAGTGGTGGTGGGCCTTATCTCCAGGAACGATGGACGGGAAGTGGTGAGAGGAAAACCATTTCTCCATGGACATCAACAAAACCATGGAGAAACACTCACACACCCCCCATTCCAAATTAGACATGCGCATTATAATGTGCAACTCTTCTGGTGTATTATTATTATTATTAGTAGTAGTAGTACTGTTTTTGTCAATGCCTGTCACTCCACACACTCAACCTCACACATCCAAACACCACGGACCGATAAGAGGAGGTCTTCCCTAGTGGGCAGTATTTTTTCTCTTGTGTACAATATTTTTGGGTACAGCATGTGCAATCCTGTGGTTCTCTGGTGTAATTTTTAATTTGTTGCTTACTGCTTTTCGTCAATACCTGCTATTCAGTGTGAACAGACTCACACACACTTACCAGTGGCGGCTGCTCTAAGACTACAAGAGAAGCTCCGCTTCCTCGAATATGTCAGAAAATAAATGCTCAAATATGTCGTATTTATATTGCTTTCATATCGAGTTCAGCTTCATGACTAGCTCGTTCAGAATCAGGTATTTATTGTAGATAGTTTGACGCGATTTTCTTGTCATACGTTTCCGTGCAGCACAGAGCATTAAACCTCCTGAAGCGCGGCTTCACTGGAGCTCTATGGACGCACACAGAGGGGCGTGGCTCTATGGACGCACGCAGAGGGGCGTGGCTCTATGGACGCTCACAGAGGGGCGTGGCTCTATGGACGCTCACAGAGGGGCGTGGCTCACTGCAGAAATGCTGGACAGTGATTGGATAAATGCACCAAAATCAGCTTCTCTGGGAGTGAATGGAGTAGTGGGCGGGGCAGGACGCTGGGCTGCTGCATGATGATTGGAGGAGCTGTCTAAAGGGCGGAACCCCTTTTTGATTG
>JBBPCX010071371.1:0-10067 GCA_037974365.1 Hydrocynus forskahlii
GAGAGGGAGGACCACCCTACCCAGTCAGTGAGAGAGAGAGGACAGTTATACTGAGTGATGGGGGAGAGGGAGGACCACCCTACCCCCCCACAGAGACAGAGGACAGTTATACTGAGTGATGGGGAGAGGGAGGACCACCCTACCCACCCAGAAAAGTTTTGTCTAGTGATATGGGGAGAATGATATGACTTAAGATAAGTATACATTAGTGAGGTCAAGAACTGATGTTGGATGAGGACTTCTGGATCAGCAATGCCCCTCTAATCAGTAGAGCTCTGTCACTCAGGAGGACTCAGCAGCCCAACTTTATATCCCTTTAGTCCAGGTACGTGTGGGTATGGTGAATATCGCCTCATGTGCGGCTTGTTCTATTGGTCAGTGCTTTTCTGAGACACCGTCTGCTTCAGTAACCTTCTTCAGTAGACTGAAGCTGGTTTGGGACTCTGACTGCTGGAGAAGGAACCACAGTCAACAGATGGCAGTGTTGAATCAGTATAATCAGTGATTCACAAAAAACATCGACAGAAGTGTTAGACTGTGTACTGCTACTACACATGATAATTCATAATAACACCATAACAATGCAGCTGATAAATCTAGCACCTTACCTCCTGCGTGTGATGGCTATAGGAAGAAAACTAACTCTTCTCGGGGTCTTTAGCGTATACAATTGCTATGGTGTAATTGCTGTTATGCTGTCACCTTCCAGCAGAGGGTATCCTACCTCTGTTCTGGGCTGAAAGGTGTGTGCACGTGAGGTGTGTGTCATTCTTTCACTCCTGGCATGCTGGAGGTGTCAGATGGGGGCGCTCTCTTTGGCCGAGAGTCCAGTCTGGCTGTGTAGAACGACGGCAGCTACACCGAATAATAACCCATTACATCTCCACCTCATATAACAGCTGCCTCCCTGGATGAAGGCCAGAGTGGGTCAGCAGTGGCCTCGGTGTCTGAGACCTCATTTTGGACAGAGGAGAGGCTCATATACTGTTCTCGAAAACAGGCACTGGTCCAGGGCGAGAAAATCTGACAGTCACTGGCACATGGATACAGTGTTAGGGGCTTAGCAATCATTAGTAACACAACAAGGGCTTAAAAACAGGCAAATTAACCATGTTTGCAGGCCTGAAACAGACCAATTTACACTCTCAATTTGAAACAGGTTGAGTCATCTTGTTTACGATGAAATAAACTGTGTTTGAATAGCTTTTCTGAATAAATCAGTGTAAACAGGTGAATTCACTGTGCACACAATATATAATGGACCCTATTCCCAATGTACAACAGGCCGATTCATAGTTTTGCAGTGTTCAAATCCACTAATTTACTTTGCATAACATAAAACAGGCCCATTTGTTGTGCCCTAACTGTGAAACGGGCATATTTTGACCCTGTTCTGTGTGAAACCGGTTAATTTGCTGTGCTCACAGAGTAAGACTGGCTAATTCATGGTGCTCTCATCTTCATCTGCCTAATTGCACAGCACATGACTAATGAAGTTAGCCCATCAAGGATATTTAGAAGGAAATTAAAAGCTCTTTATGAAAAGCAAAGTGACCAGCGGTGACACTTTACTTCGCCTTGCTTTTACTGGCGGATGCCTATGGGAATGGTCTCACAGTTCTCACACTCATTAAACCATCAGGTGGCTGACAGCTATCAGGGCCTCTGAAGCCCCGGAGACACAGTGATGCTCCGGGTTTGCTCAAGGGAGACTTCATTATGGCTCTGAGTGAGCTGGTGTAGACCTTGGAGGCTGTTCTGGTTCTGTGGTCAGCGTTGTTTTCCAAAAAGAGCACTTAACTGTCATTCCCTATGGGAAAACTAGGGGCGTTTTGGGAAGTGCTATTGGACCCTGTGGAAAAAATAATGTCTGAAAGCTGATATATTGCAGCATTAAAGCCCGATCGGCCAGACTGTGAGATAACATTTTCCCACAAGCAATCAGACTCCTCAACACACTACCCCGCCCGCTTCCCAGCCCCACCCCCACCCCCATCCCGCATACTCACACACACCTGAACTGACTCAACTTTTGACTTTTGAACTTTACACATTACTCTTTTATGATGCACATGCAGCTACAAAACACATCCATGTTGCATTTTACTGTCGCAGGGTTTCTGTATTTTCATAGATTGACCGAACCTTTGTACTGTACTGCTGCTAATCATTTGCTGATCATTACATTCCAGTATTCTATTTGCTTTCCATTTGGCTGCTGATGCCACATTTGCAAAACTTTTGGATGTTAAAAATGACCCTTGTACATAATTGCACATTTTACTTCTAGTTTAGAATTTATATTTATAGCTTACTTATATATGTGTATTATATGTGTGCTTTTGTGCTCTGCAAAATCTGGAGCCACGTCTCGTGTCACTGTATACATGTTTAGTTTGACTTTGACCTGACTTTGACTTTGACTATATTTTGTCCTATTTATACATTCCCCAGTGGGTCTTCTGATGCCTAGTCCTCAGTACAGGAGTTTAAAAATCATAACGGATGTCAAGAGACCCTACACAAAATTATATTTTTCACCTTTTTTGTGTCCTTGGTTGTTTTTATTCATCCAAATCCCCCCACAGTACAAGATTTGCCCTGAATGAAACCACTCTTTCAGATTATGCTTTCTGATGGTCCCCGACCAGTGGGACTGACTGAACATGTTTAATATTTATGGTTCACTGGGGCTCCCACTCCACAACGGGAATGGAGCAAACTGGAGGAGAAAAACCTGATTGTAGACACCCTGCACCACTGGATAATCCAGGAAGATCGTCGTTTAAGACTACGCCGATGTGCAGAGACCTTTTGCAAGCATTGGGAGGGATAAATCGACCTCAAAATTGGCCTGATTATCCTGCAGTGTGGGCCATGTCCAATTCAATAAGGAGTATAATTACAAGTATTGCTGCAGACATGGTACAAAAATGGTGTCAGTTCAGTGCAAGACTGTGCCGACCAGGGCTTATCTAGATCCCAGCAGTGACCTACAAAATGACAAAATGACCTCAGAGGTCAATACAAGGACAAGTGCAGGGACATTTACCTGCAGTGACTCAGACAGGCTTCGATCCTGAATCTGAAAGGAAATGGGAACAGAGTCAGAAAGAGATAAGAGGCGGAAGAAAGCGCGGGTCTCTTTAAACGGCTCCAGATAACATCACAGCGCCAGTCTGCCTCAAGAGTGTGATTGAAAAGAGAAGAGACGCAGAAGGACAGCAATTCTCCCTGCTGGTCTAGAGTATGGGTATTTGCTTGGTTCAGGCCTTCCCTTCCTTTTATTTCCATCGGCAGATATGGACCAATACTGTTACAGTCTCTCAGGGTATGCCACAGGACTCCGTCCCGGGCCCTCTACTATTCCTATAGCTCACACTCAGCGCTATTTTTTGTCAGCAAATTCATCTCTATGCCAATGACTCTCAGATTCACCTTCAACAAGTCCCCTAACACCATCTTCAATAATGAAACGCTCACATCAGCCATGCTCTGAAAGAGCTGCACACCTGCGTATTTCAGGAGAGATTTTAAAGCTCTAAATGGCTCATAAAGTGCACCTGCAGACCTCACTGACCCTCTGTCTTCCAGACTATGATCTTCTGTAAATCCCTCCGTAAACGACAGAAACAGAGGAGAGGCCTCATTCTGTGTGTGTGTTTGAAAGAGAGAGGTATTACTCTATAACAGAATCTCAAACACTTGAGCGTTAGTTTAAAGTAATACACAAACAGAGAAAGCGTTTTAAAGCTAGAAACAGTTACAGAATTAGCAGTAAAGTTTTTTTTTAACTAAATATTCTCTTCTTTTCTGTATGTAAGTCTTTTGTCTGTGGATGAAAACCACGCTACACACAGAAGACAGGTAGGTGGATGATGGCATTATGGTAACAGGATTAGCTTGGCACAGCAGTGCACAACAGAGTTCAGGGATTGTGTGTGTGTGTGTGTCTGTGTGTGTGTGTGTGTGTGTGTGTGTTTGTTCCACAGGCTGAACCCACCCTGAACTTTGGTAGGCAGCGAACAGGCATTGCGGGAGACGTGTGAAGATGGCTCACATTTGGCCTGTAAATCTCCAACCTTGTGTGTCTGCTTATGATATAAACTCCATACAATCGGCTCAGACTGAAGCTCATACAGAAGCTCACTGTTAGAACTGAGCTCGGCAGCAGAGGATCCACTCACGCTAACCTGAACCCACCTGAACACGGCTGTGATGAGTCTACAACTAAAATGTTCTGACTGGTCCTCATTGTTCTGATTTTGCGCAATGGTCAGATCTGAGCCCAGCTTCTTTTGCTGACTAGATAACACACACACACACACACACACACAAAGTATGGTTTTAAATTATTTTAAACAAAATCTTAGACCACACCTTTCCTGAAATAACTTAATTCTGCTACCTAACACTACTGTATACTTACCTGGCTGACAACCTTGAAAGCTCGTAAGCCAAATGGCTAACCTGTAGCTGTGGTTATCTACAGTTCTCAGATTCTTGTTTGCATGGGGGAACAACACAAAAACAGCAGGTAATCCTCCAGTGTGTGTGTGTGTGTTTGTGCGTGTGTGTGTGTGTGTGTATAGGAAAGAGATGTGGAGGTCCACGTTGACACAATTGCTGTGAGGTTGGAACATGTTCACACACACAGCATGGCCTTTCTACTGGTGTCGGGCCTGTGGCCAAACGCACGGCTCTCTCAGTGCAGACCTTTTGTTTGGGGAAGCCGCTCACAGCCTGCATGTAGAGCTCCCAATTCAGTAAACAATCACATTCCCCCAGTTTCCCCCAAATCCAGCCCATCCAGGGCTGAGCGGAGGCCTTTAGAGAGAGACAGGTGCTCAAATGAAGGCGCGGGAGTGGGGGGACTCTGGTATTGAACATTTTTGTTGTCGGGGTGGAGGGGTTTCGATGAAACAAACTTTTTTTTGGCAGGGAGGGCCAACAGGGCGGCTGGTTCGTAGCACTGGAGCCATGAACATAATTGTAATGGAAGCTCAAATTATCATTAATAATGCAGTGAGCCACAACTGGCCATGTGTTACAGGGCATTGTCAGTAGAGTACAACACTCTTACTTATGATAAAATCACTGTAACACATGTACATAATGGTGTGTTTTCAGGTGCCTAGTAGCAGCAGACATTGAAAAAAACCCAATAATAATGCGCCAAAAAAAAAAATGCACATGTTGCACGCAAATACTGGCGGCTGCACCCAGAGTCTAAAGTAAAGTAAATAAATAGATTAACTCCTCAGGTTAAACAGAAGCGGGTTCTATCTGTCAGGTCCTTTGGTGGATCGTGCAGCAGCAGAACAGTCAGAGACGATTCCATTTGCAGCACAGAGGGTTTAAGCGAGCTGAACATTAATGCAGAGTTTGAGGTTGCAGTTGTGTACAGTATTTCTTGTATTTCACAATGGTGACTCAGTCCATCAGATTTTAGGACCGAAACCATCAATCTCAGAAATGTATTTTATTGAAAGCAGGCCTGAAATTTAGATTTTGATGCTTTCTGGGGTCCGAAGAGTTAATCTTGCTTAAACCCCAGAAAATGTCATAGTGTTAAACTGCACAAATCATCGTACACTCACCGCAAAGCATGTTGTAATCTCCGATATTCTGACGTGAATCACTGTATGCCAAACGGCAGTGAACCAAACACACCTTATATATACAAACCTCTCTCTCCCTCTTTCTCTCTCTCTCTCTCACTCTCTCACTCTTTTTCTCTCTCTCTGGTTGTTGTAAATGCCAGCTGTTTGCTTTACCCTTTTGTTCCACTCCATTTCAGGAGTGAAATTTGTATCTGTTTTCTGTTCTTTTGGGGGAAAATGTCATTTAGGAGTGAATGTTCCTGTTGTAATAGTCTCAGGTTTAAATGTCATAGAGAAAAGACCAGAATGAAAAAAGCCAAAAGCTACATGGAATAGTTGTGATTAGTGAGGGAGTTTGTGTGTGTGTGTGTGTGTGTGTGTGTGTGTGTGTGTGTGTGTGTGTGTGTGTGTGTGTGTGTGTGTGTGTGTGTTTTCAGACGTGAGCAACTTTTCAAACGCGACATGCAGTCCAGAAAGAACATTTAGGACCATTAGAGCCAGATTAAGCCTAGTCCTGCACTACACTTTCCATTCAGATGATTATAATCAGAGGTAGGACTAAGTGCTCTCAACAAAACTGGCCCTTAGAGTAATTCAGTGAGTTTTTTCATATTCTGCATGTTCCAGAAGCCAAAAAAGCCAAATTGATTGCATGTGGCAATCAGCACAGTGTGGGGTCAGAAAAAGGGATTTTTTTCTCTCTACTTAGGACGGAAAACAACAACTCCATTAAAAAGTGAATGGCTTCAAAGCCACAATAGCGTTAGTGTTGCTTTAGTGTGGAAGCTGCACTGATAGTTGGCCGTAGTGCACTGTGTTGATGCTTCTTAATAAAATCCTCCACATAAAGTGGCCCACTTTGGAGCGTGTGACGTGTTTAAGTAGATTTAAACCAGAGATGGTGTGACCATTTCAAAACAAATTCCAACAGAGTCCCCGGAAAAACAAGACAGGAATATAATTCTTGCGGGTGGTTTATTCCGAATTTACTGGGGAGAAGCCGAATCTCTGCTCATCAACCTTTCCACACAGGCCCTGTCTTATAAAATTTTTCAGATTTAGAGCTGATTTCCATGCCCCCGGCAGCCGTAATCCACACTGACGGCTGATCTTATAAATCATCTGTGGCCCGAAATATCAGAGCAGGGCAAAGTCAGGTTACTGAGCACAATCTCACACACACAATTACTGTCACTTTTGTGACTCAGAGGATTTATTCATGCGTTAGGCAGAAGAGAGGCTTAAAGCATAGTAGTAGCGGAGTGGTCCCGTGTCTGAAGTTCACTTCTTTAGTGAATGATGCTAATGTCTCAAACCCCACCAACCGGCCTGGTGCTTATCAGCATGGATTCTGGGCATTGGCACCCCAGGTAGTTGCTGAGGGTGGCACTGGTGGGGGGGGGGCACCAAGTTAATTGGTGTTTTTTTGAGTAGGAGATGTGGCTGAGTGACTCATATGTTATTTATCAAGCCATATGAATATGAACATACATTTTTAATCCCAGGCTTTTAAATAAATGATCAGAGCCCAGCGTCTCACACTCCTGTTTTAAAGTGCTCTGCACTGTAAACAGCTTTGTCCACCGCTCTTTGGGTTAAGGGACCGCAGTAAGTCCCAGTTCAGTTTATCAGACTGTTTTCATCCACAGACATGTTTGATGGGGTTCCTTTTCTTTTTGACAACAGAAACATGCCCACCGGCAGCTAGCGGAGGGATCTGCTCAGCTTCAGCGTCAATGCCTCCTGTCAAATATACACGGCCAGGGGTTTCACATTACAGTTCATGCAGTGTTAGCTTTTCGTGTGTTAGCTGTACTTGGACAATGTTCGGTGTGTGCAGTCCAGAACAGCACACACTCTGTGAGATGTGGTCAGGTGTGAGGTTTTCACCCCAGCTGCAAAGTAAAAGGCAATCCGTTGAAGTGCTGCTGTGACAGCAGTCCTCACAAATCAGCTTTCCTCTGCCGATGACCAGGCAAACCAAGCTTATTACTGAGAAGTTATTTGGGGAGACAGTTCTCTGACATAAAAAATAAATTGCAGAGAGAGCAAGAGAGAGCGAGCGAGAGAGAGAGAGAAAGAAAGAGAGGCCTTCACTGCAAAAGCATAGGAAGCACAGTGTGGGCTGAGAAATAAACAGCCAAGACACGATTAAAAAAACGTCCTCAGCAGTGCAGGATAAACCACCGAGCTATAAACCCGTCATTGATCTGACCTTCCAGTTTACAGTCGAACCCTTACAGGCCAAGGTCATTAACAAACTGATTAACAAGAACATAACTGCACGAGAACCAGCTACACATTGTTCATTTGTGTAAGACATTAAAAGGCAACAGCATCTCCAGCAAATCAAAAACTGAAACACTGACTGAAACTTCCAGCAGTCCAGCAGTTTTCTAATAATTTCCCTTATTGTGGTGGTCTTCATAAACAGAAGAAGAGCTACTGTTTATACTTTTCTCCATCTCATGTAACAGATTATTATTTGGCTGCTTTAACTGGTGCAAAAGGGGTCTGGCTTCAATGCAGTATTTAATGTGGAACATTTGAATTTAAGCTGGCTTCACTGCAGTACAGTATTAATGAGATCATCAGTAATCTAGTGCTGGTGGCCTAGTGGTTAGGGAGTTGCCCCTGCAAAGAGAAGGTTGTGGGTTCGAATCCCAGCACTGCTAGTAGTGTCATACCCTTGAGGAGGGTACCGTCCCCACACACTGCTCCCCAGGCACCCCTCGTTGGCAGCAGACCCCTGCTTCACTTGGTGAAGGGGTTAAATGCAGAGAAAGAATTTCCCACTGTTCATGCTGTGGTGTATTCATGCCTGACTATAAGGGACTACTTTACTTTAGGCCAGCTTTAATACAGTATTTAAAGTGGAACAACTGTTTTAAGATGGCTTCAACGCAGTATTTAAGGTGGAACATCAATATTTAAGATGACTTCATTGAAGCATTTAAGGTGACTGTATTTAAACTGTCTTCACTCCAGTATTTAAGGTGGATCAGAGCAGTCCGAGGTGTCAGAGAGCTGATTGGTCACTGTGGGAATGGTTTGGTTTTGTCATTGGTACTCATTTGTGCCTCACGTTATTTGGACCAGATGTTACTTATTATAGTTTTTTTCGGCTGGATTGTTATTAATAATACATTTGGTTGGGGCTCTGGTGTTTTTAGCGGCTGGTTGTTGTTGCATGGTTACAGGCAAGTGAGGCGGCGAGATCCTAAATGAGAACAGGTCTGCAAGGGCAGAGTGAACTGTGTTGTAATGTACTGTAACTGCATGGTTAACTGCATGCATGTATTATGTATTATAGATAATCACACACAGCAACACATAATAATAACAATCATAATATAATAATAATAATAATAATAACAATAATAATTACAATAATAACAGTAATAACAATAATAATAATAACAATAACAACAACAACAACAATAATAATAATAATGATTATAATTATTATTGTTAATATTATTATTGTTGTTATTATTACTTTTATTACTATTATAATATGTAACTAGAGTATGAGAAATGTGGAATATATGCAGGACGAAAGCACTATGTCAAGGATACATGAGCTGCAATAATATCTGAATGGTAAAATAGAGAAGTAGAGAAATAGAGAAATTGCTCTTTATCTGGCTAAGAGATGCTAAAAAGGAAATGAAGGATATTTTGCTTCTGAAAGAGGCGTGAACTGAAAGATGTTGAGGGCAACAGAGCAGGGAGGAGAGGGAGGCGAGCATCTTTCAGGAAACTCAAAGGGATCAAATTTCCTTTCAAATCTTTTCCTTTCTTTTTTTTCTGAGGGATTGTGTTGTGGGCGGGAGAGAGGAGCAGCAGAGGGTGGTTGGGTTGGGGGGGGCTGCGGGGGGTTATGATATTGAGGTCACAGATCTCTCATCTTCTTCAAAGTTTCAATCTTCAGGAGGAAGATGTAGTCTGTCTCATTCTGCCGTAACTGATGGCGCCGATGCGGCCGGGTTTGTTTGCAGCGAGGAAAACGGCTGCGACTGGAAATAATAATGTTACAGAACAAACCACAGCTGCCCTGGCATGGACTCAGCGCAAGGCAGCCGATGACGTTCAGATTCAATTCAGCTCCGTTAAAGCGGACGGGAATAAGCTCTGGCCAAAATAACTACCGAAAAACTGGGTCTGTGTCCAAGTCTCTCTGACTGCTACACTGAATCACACACACACACACACACACACACACACACACACACACACATATATATACGCACACACACATATGTGTGTATATATACACAGTACTGTGCAATGTATTGAGTCATTTCTTTCTGTATTTTTAATACAGTCTTGAGAAATAGTCCTTTGGGCTCCTCAAACAGAACAAACTGAAGGCCTGATCAAGTGCAGTAACAGGAGCAGATGATTCCAGATGATCAGGCGGTGATCAGTATACTGGTGGTGCTGAATGCTGAGTGGTTGGAA
>JBBPCX010071372.1:0-10067 GCA_037974365.1 Hydrocynus forskahlii
AGAAGGATGGAAAGACACAAACACGACATAACATCGACTCCATATATATATATATTTTTATATATACATATATATATATATATATATATATATATATACACACACACACACACATTTACTTATTTACATATATGTGCGTGTTTGTGTGTAAATAATACAAGCAAGCATATGTGTCTTTATATTTGTAAACACACAAACAATAATAAAAGGCCTGAAGACACTGTCATTATTTTTAATGTTTATATCCCAAGACACTCCATGCCTGACAATGTCAGGATGTGGTGGGCAGCAGGTTATTATGGTGACATACCAGGAGGTTTTTGACCAGTTCCTTCACGTTAGCTGCCGTTTCTGTGGACTGTTTCCCGCTGGAAGCCAGCTTTATCAGCGTTGACAGGAAGTTCTTACACTTTTTCACATTTTCTAACGTTTCCTGTGGAGGAAAAAGAAGCCAGAATGTGGTTTATGTTTATAAAAAGAACTTTTAACAGTTTTATATTCAGGATGCTAAACTGTTCAGCTGTACAGGGTTCATTTCCAGCTCTAATGTTACACACTTTGTCTAGCTGGAAAGACAAAGGCAAGAGGAGCTTTAATCAAAGAACATCACTTAATTAATAAACAGTTTCCTCTAGAATAAATACAGTTTCCAGCTTCTGATTCTCTGTGGAAATGCATGCCTTTTGCAACTGTGTTTGAGACTTTTTACAAAAATAATTTCAATTCTGGGCAAAAAAACATCCACCGTACTGTGCAAAAGTCTGCATAAACAGGTGCAGATGATTCCAGAAGATCAGGCCAGTGATCAGTATACTGGTGGTGCTGAATGCTGAGTGGTTGAAACACCTTTCTCTAGGCACCTTGTATCTTTAGGCACTTTGCAGCCTGTTGCAGTCAAACATTTACTCCCGTTTCTTTTATTTAACTTTCCTATTACGTTCCAGTCAAATCGGACAGATTTTCAAAATTTCTCTCTACAAAACGCAGTTAATTTAATCAGTTTGTCATAAGATTCCATGACTTTGTTTACACAAGGCACTGGAATGCATAAAAATATTAGCAAATTTTTATTACATTTTATATTTTTATTGAAATAATGAACACTCATGGTGCTCCCGGTCAAAAATGTAATTAGAAATGAATTAGTAAGACTATGATTAGTGTATAAAACAGTTTAAGAACATTCCCACTCCCAACCATGCTGGTGCCTTTGACCACACACACATATAAACACACACACACATATATATATATATACACACACACACATATATATACACACACCTCATGTCCCCCTTTCCCCCACAGGAATTTTTACTCCATGGGAACCAGACCTGTTGACAGTTCATTCAAATAAATACTTAATTCCAGAAGAAATTTTGAGATGGGCCTGCAGCCCAAAATCTCCATAGCAACCGCTTCCTTCACCTGAGCAACCATCTTGTAAATTTTTACAACCACACAGAAACTCCCCAGCCAGTCCTGCACCCTAGCAACCACCTGAAACTACATAGCAACAGCCTCCTACACCATAGCAACCACCTTTAATACCATAGCAACCATCTGGAAACCACAGCAATCACTTAGCAACACTATCGCAACCATTTTGTATGCCATAGCAACCACCTAAAAACTTCCTAGCAACCACCTCATCCACCAACTGCCGAGAAACTCTATAGCAACCAAATACTACAAATAGAAGCTGCCTAGAAACTACTTAACCAAATCCTACACCGCAGCAAGCACCTAGCAACCACTTTGTATACCATTGCAACCACCTAAAAACTCCCTAGCAACCACCTCATCCACCACAGCAACTGCCTAGAAACTCCCTAGCAACCACACTGTATCCAATAGCAACCGTCTAGAGACTCCTGAGCCACAGCCTTCTACACACAGCAACCGCCTAAAAACTACTTAGCAACCACCTCCTACATCATAGCAACTACCTTTTATACCCTAGCAACCACAAAAAACTGTCTTTTTTCTTTACTAAATAAATCATTCAAGTCACTTTTGACCGGGAACACGACAGATGTGATGGTTTAAATCATTTAAAAACACTGTCCTTGGTAAACACTGAAATGAGGTTCTCTGTGATAAACAGTACAAAATGTTTCATGTTAGTCTGTGTTACAGCCAAAATAAACTCTCTATAATATTTTTTATCTTAAAAAAGCGAGTTGTATGATCTTAGGTGAAGGAGGCCTACAAGCCGTAAATAGCAAATGGAAGTTCAAAACCTGTAATGTTCACATAAATTTGAGTTAATAGCAAGTTCCAACACAACATTAGGTAATAATATATATATTATCATGGATTTATAATATATAAATAATAATATATATATTATCATGGATTTAGAGTGTTAAGCCTAAAAGAACACAATAGGAGGATTAATCTACTCAATATGACGAAGACAAGACAGTTTGAGAGGCAGAAAAAAGTTTTTTGCATCACCAAGGTGATTCAAAGCCAAATCTGACTCAACACTTTTACACAGCTCTGTATTATCTGGTCAAGAAAGGGCAATGCAGATTCAGTGTTTCTACTGATAATATCTTTGCTGCCAATGCAACAAAAATAAACAACCAAATGATTGCAGAGATCATGGAGAACCTCCTCAGGTCTCACCGTGGACACTGCAGCAGGTGTCGCTCCAGCTGTGGTCACTCTTTGGACCGGGGTTACTCCAACCTGCCCTGGAGGGGGTGTGCCAACCGGGGGTGCCGCCGTTCCTCCCAGCATTATAGTATTCTACATCACACAACAGAGGAATAAACGCTGTGACTGACCAACATCACCGACTTGTTTATTTATACTTCTGCTTTACAGAAATCCTGCTTTACATTTCTATATAATAGAAAACAGTAATCTTACCATCTTTTACCCAGCTAAGCCCCACACCTTAGCAGAGCTGGGACAGCAGGTACAATTGGATAACTAAGTTTTAAAGGGGGCATATTATGCAAAACTCACTTTAGTTATAATAGGTCTATGGGCCCTACAAAACATGTTCATGAAGTTCTTTGCACAAAATCACTCTCACATAAAGAGATCTCACCAGCTTTATTCTTGACAGTTTCAGTCCCTTTCAAAATGAGCCGTTTAAGGACTCGTCACTTCTATGCAAATAAGCTGTTGCTGGCCACGCCCCACCCATCCCATGCTAATGCTGTGCGTTAACCACACGTGAAAATGGCAGAAAACAGAGGCGCTATCCAGCCCTATATGTTAGACCCTGAGTGCTGTAGCCATAGCGCTCAGCGTCTTATGCGTGCTCGTAAAACCAGCAGACAAAAATGGCGGATCTTCAACTAATTTAGTGGGTGGGGGCTCGACAGATGAGGGGTGGTTCTATGCAAATTTCCCCATTATTACATCACAATGGGGGGCTATCCAAACGGCTCATAGAAGCATATGATTCCTGACACCAAAATCTTTCAGTTGATTCACAGAAAATGGCTGGATGGGTTTTTTTGCACGTGGAGTGGTTATAGGAGCAGTAGAGACCCAAATAGAAATACAAAAGGATGCAAAAAGTGAGTTTTGCATAATATGTCCCCTTTAATACTGCTCCGGTCTTTAAGTGACAGAAGACAAACACCATAATTAATAATTACTGCTTTTTTTCAGCAGGGTTTTCATTGGTCCAATATCATCGCATTACACGTAATTATACATTTCTAAAACATGTCGGATTTTTGGCTTAGCCACGCTATTCTTTGGTTCATTCATCATGAAAGTTGAATATAATGTAAAGAGCAGGTGCTCAAATGAAAAAACGTTTGATTTTTGGCTGGAATCTCTATGAAGAAAAGTACAGAACTGTGTAAAAGTCTTGGAAAAGCCTCATTTATATATATATTTTGCTTTGAATCACCTTGTTGGCGCAAAAATACTGTTTTATGCCTGTTCAACTGTCTTATCTTTGGCATAGTGAGTAAATTAACTGAAAGTAATGGGAACAAAAATGTTTTACTGTGACCGGCTGCAAAGTAGACAAAGGAGTTCCAACCACTCAGCATTCAGCACCACCAGTATACTGATCACCACCTAGTCCACAAGACTACATTAACAGTGCATAAAAGGCTGGAATGCTGGGGGAAAAATATGAAAAATTGAGGGGTAGCTCAAGACTTTCACACAGTAGTATATGTGTAGTTGGAACTCTTCCAGTGGAGGGTAAGTGAGGTGAACCTGCAGCAGTGGGGCTCTCTGGAGTGCAGTGGTGGGCTGAACATTCGAAGGAACAGGAGAAGCCTGTTTGATTATAGTGGTGGGGGGCATGTGCCGCGTAATTAACGGGGTCCCAGGGGCCTAAAGACAAGAATGAAACAAACAACAAACAAAAAAACAAATGAGACATGTCAACACACCCTCTGTTGCTTGCTGATGTAAAACAGCAAAGACATTAAAACACATAAAAATAACACATTCAATGCAGCATTGAAGTCAAAATACCATACTGATAAACACAGAGTGTGTTACAGGTGAACACTACTAATAAACACTGTATTACAGATATGTAAACACACTGATAATAAACACTGAAGTTTCTTTTGTAAAGTAACATGCATTTACCATTATATTTCAAAAATAAACGTAAACAAAAAATGTAAAATATTTTTGGTTTTGAAGCAGAAAATTCCATCAAATGTGTGTGAACATACCTGTAAAATAATAAAAAAACAAACAGGCCGAGAGTACCAGAGTGAACTGAGAGTGTTGTTACCTGTATGGAGGTAATATGAACAGGTGGAGTGCTGGTGGGGGTTGCAGGTCTTGTTGCCATGGTGCCCTGAGTCTGAGCCTGCATCTGGGCCAGCGTCTGCTGATGGATCATCAACAACTGACCACTTTCACTGCGCACCAGAACCATACCTGTGTACACACACACACACAGACACAGACACACACACAAAATAACAAATATTATGTAATGTAAGTTGCAGGCAGCTGGATATTAGGACAGTTGATCATTCTTTTTAATTTATTAGTCTATTGATTTATTAATTTAACTGTCTTATTAAACAACCATGCCCTCAGTCATCTCATTTTTAACCATTTCACATTCTGTCTGTGAGTCAGTCGATTTTTGCTGCAACTAGAGTCATATCACCTGTATCACCACCCAGCCTGAAAGCAGTGCGTTACACCCTGTCAGTATTCGATACCAGTACATTTTCTTTAAGGGTAATGTATTAAGCTGAGGTTAAAATGAAACTTGGAACATAAACACTGCGATAAGCCGGGTTTTACTGTGTGTACATCTATAGGGCTCCAGATGGCAACTAAAGTGGTCGCCAATGCGACTAGATTTTTTTTTTTGACTAGTTTTTTAATTCCAGTCGCAAATGGCGATCGTCTCTCAAAACCAAGAGAAATTAAAATATAAGTACAAGAAAAGTGACATCTCATAATGTGCAGAAACGCTCAACCCGAGTCTGCCGTTCCTAGTACACTAGCACATGATTAGTTATGGGAATTTCGGCTCTTTTTAATGAGTCAGGTCATTTGCATCAGATCACTAAGAAGATCCGGCTCCTTTGGCTCCCAAATGCATAGACAGACAAGGTAGACGCCGCATTCTGTGTTCCCAGTTCACATGATATGTCAGCAAGTCCGCCATGCTGCAAGCAGCGAAAGCATGTAAATTAATGAATTAATTAAATAACGTTTTCGGATTGGCTACTTTCAAACCTCCCGTCTCTGAGTACAGCGATATTTCAGCATCCCAAGATGCGCTTTCTTTGTGTTCTCTGGTCAGTACCAAAACATTTATAGTTACTTTTTATATAGAAATGTAGCTGAATTTACATTACTATTTATGTTACAAGAGACTTACTCTAGACTTACTCTGAAACAGATTTGAGTATAGTTTTCTTTTACAAAATCTACACAAAACGATTCATAATGGCAAATTTTAAATGTTTCAGACAATTTCTTAAATGTAAACATTTAAACAACAAAAAAGGTAAAGATTTAAACACAACAAGTACGTAAGTATTCACACCCTTTGCTATGACACTGCATCCGATTTCCACTGATCATCCTTGAGATGCTTTTACAACTTGATTGGAGTTCATCTGTGGTAAATTCAGTTGATTAAACATGATTTGGAATGGCACACACTTGTCCATGTAAGGTCTCACAGTTGATGGTGCATATCAGTGCAGAAACCAAGCAATGAAGTCCAGGGAATTGTCTGTAGACTGCAGAGACCAGATTGTGTCGAGGTACAAATCTGGGGAAGGATACAAAAAAAATCTCACCAGCATTGAAGGTCCCGAAAAGCACTGTGGTCTCCATTATTCGGAAATGGAAGAAGTTAGGAACCACCAGCATTGAGCACAATTCCTAGATCTGGCCGTCTATTCGGGAGTATTCGGGAAGGAAGAGTCTTGGTCAGAGAGGTGACCAAGAACCCAGTGATCACTAAGGTGGCGCTCCAGCAATAGGAAAACTGTCCAGAAGGTCAGCCATAGCTAACGCACTGCACCAGTCAGGCCATTAAGGCAGAGTGGCCAGACGGAAGCCGCAGCTCACTAAAAGACATCTTCCAACACGACAATGACCCTAAACACAGAGCCAAGATAAAGGAGTGGCTTCAGGAGCAGTCTGAGAGTCCTTGAGTGGCCCAGCCAGAGTCCGGATTTGAATCCAATTGAACATCTCTGGAAAGACAACCTGTTTTGTTTTTTGTTTTTTTTAATACCATCCAACCTGACTGGACTTGAGAGGATCTGCAGGGAAGAATTGGAGAAAAACCCCAAAAACAGGTGTACCAAACTTTGATTGCTGCCAAAGGTGCTTAAACAAAATATTTTGTCATAGGTGTGAATACATATGAAACACTGGATTAACAAGTTTTGTCAATAAATAAATTTAACATCTTTCTAAAATGTTGTTTCTGCCTTGTCATTAGGAGGCACAGTGTATAGATCTTTGAGAAAAAACTACACTCAAATCTATTTTTGAATACGTAATATATAAAAAATGTAAAAGAAGTGAAGGGGTGTGAATACTTTCTGGCGGCACTGTGTGAGTGTGTGTGAGTGTGTGTGTGTGTGTGTGTGATTTCTTAACCACTTTTCAGAGAATATGAGTAATAACACAAAAACTTTTACTCATGGTTAGTGGTTGGCTGAAGCCATTGAAAGGGTATATACAGCAATCCTTAAGTTAAATTTAATACCTTTTTTACTACCTTCTAATATTTTTTTGAGACCATCACGACACTGAGTTGCAAGTGTTAATCAGCGAACTTTCTAATGTTTACGCAGATTATCACTTCACAAACTGGCATCCACTACATGAACTGGTGAACTGCTATTATTTGATTTTAACATAAACATGTACTATAGGTCAAAGTCTATGGGATGCCATTTGTAAAAACAGCTTAACAAATTTAGAGGTGTCATTTCTTCATAATTTAGCGCAATTTTCACACAATTTTCACAGAGTTAGAGTTAAATGTGTTAAACTAAATGTTGCGCTCTAAATCTACTAAATGTTGCACTTTTACAAACGGCGACTCCAAATGTGAGATTTTTGAGCTCTAAATGTTTAGAAGATACGCAAATTGGCCACGTCCCGTGATTACATGGAGGATTTGCCTTAAATGATCTTAAATCTAAATGTTAAATATGAAAAATATATCTCGCACTCTAAAATGTGAAACTTCGCAGTTAGATAGTGCTCGGTGAAACCTTTCCAACAACCCCTCATTTAACATAATAGCCCCCGGCGAGGCAGAGTTATTAGCCGAAAACCCTAAACCTCGGAGAAAAGTAATGGGACACCGGGGCGAGGTGAATGGTTATCGGCTAATGACACCAGATTATGGCAAACGAGGGGTCACTGGAAAGAGTGCGAGATATGAATAAATAATTCCATGAAAAGAACATTGTTTATGAGTTATGACTCACGAGTCACAACACCCAAGTTGGAGTCAAGTCTCAAGTCCTTGAGGGCAAGTCTAAAGTCAAGTCACAAGTCTTTGGTTGTGTGACTTAAGTGTGACTCGAGTCCGAGTCTCAGACATGAGTCCCCAACTCCTGCGCCCAGATACGCTACATTTAAACAAACTAACGCAGATAGAATTTCACTCAAAATAGGAAAAAATACCTCTTTTAAAAAATACCTCTAAAACCAAATAGAACACTTTTAATGGCCTTAAATTTGGCAATTTTGATTTATCACTTTTCAAAAACCCTGCGGACACCCTGATTTATTGTCAAACAACTGTGTTTACACCACGAGGGGGCATGGTGGATATATATAAATATATATATATAGTAAATCCCCCACTTTAACGCAGATCAGCAGTCGCGATTTAGTCCATTGCGGATTTTTTCTGAGAACCAAACTAATTTTTGTTTGCTGAAACACCCGCACTAATGCGGAAACTGCACATATCCTCCGCATTTTATTTTTTTTGCTTTTGTGACGTCCGGGCCTCGTCCACCATGCACCCTCGTCCTCACGCTGGGCTGCTAAGCACCGCACCCAACCATAAACAACCCAGCACGAGGACAAGGGGGCGTGGCGGACATCACAGCTTTTTCGTGGCAATATATCATTTCTCATGCATTTGAGTGCTGAATTATTCAGAAAAATATATTTTTACTAATTTTGTAACAAATAATTATGTAAATTCAACTACATTTCCATATAACAAAAAACTATAAATATTTTGGAACAGTCCAGAGAACACAAAATAAGCGTGCCTTAGGATAGTGAAATGCCGCTGTACTCAAGGAGTCTCTGTTGGTGTAATGGTCAGGCATCCCAATACTTTTGTCCATGTAGCGCTTTAGTTCTCAGCTGGTTTTCGCAAGGGTCAGGCATCCCATTACTTTTGTCCATATTAATACATTACCATTACCCTTAAAAATCTATCTTTGTACTGTACAGTGTACACTAAACTGCCATCTCCCGAGGTGCTAGAATGTAGAATACCCATGTTAACCCTGTATAGACTGCACTGTAATTCATGCATGTGCTTTTTCTTTGAAGAAGAACAAAATTCTTTGTCACATGCATAGTCATACAAGTAAAACACAGTGAAATTCTTTCTCTGCGTTTAAGCCATTTACCAAGTGAAGCATATATATGCCAGCGAGGCGCCGGGGAGCAGTGTGCGGGGACGGTACCTTGCTCAAGGGTAGCTCAGCGGTGACACTAGCAGTTGGGATTCCCAAACCTCTGATTGCAGGGCCAACGCCCTAACCACTAGGCCATCCAGCTGCTTTATGTGTCGTTATTTTCTTTGGTATAAGCCGGGTAAATACAATAATAATTTAATTTAATTTACTGTCTTAAAAATACAGGGCTTTAAGAAGAACAAAACAAAAAACACTCAAAGAAACAGTCAAGATAGTTCCATGCCAGATGCATCACAGGGCAGCAGCAAGGAGAAATAAATAATGTTCTTGGATTGGTTACTTTCACACCTCCCGCCTCTGAGTACAGCTGTATTTCACCATCCCAAGACAGGATTCTTTGTGTTCTCTGGACAGTACCAAAACATTTACGGTTGTTTTTGTATATGGAAATAGAGCTGAATGTATGTTAATTTGTTACAAAATAAGTAAATTACATTTCTCTGACTAATTTAGCAATGAAATGGATGAAAAATTATATATTGCCACAAAAAAAGCTATGACATCCAGGAGTACTCCGCCACACCCACTCGTCCTCGTGCTGGTTGTTTATGCTTGGGCACGGCGCTGAGCAGCAGAGCATCATTCCGTTCAGGTGCGTCTGATTGTCTTGCTAACCGCTGCACCCAACCATGAACAACCAGCACGAGGATGAGGGGCATGGCGGACAAGGCCCAGACATCACCAAAAAAAAAAAAAAAAACCTGCGTAGGATATCTGCAGTTTCCGCGATAGTGCGGGGAGTTCCGCGAACAATTATTAGTTCAGTTCTCAGAAGTAGTGTATGCACACATTTTACTTATGTATATACATATACACTGCACAAAAAATAAAGGGAACACAAAAATAAGACATCCTAGATCTGAATGAATGAAATATTCTTATTAAATACTTTGTTCT
>JBBPCX010071373.1:0-10067 GCA_037974365.1 Hydrocynus forskahlii
GGTAACCTCACCATTTTTAAACCTCTCGCAGTTCAGCACTGTCCTTTGTACCATTTCATGCTATTCACTGGACTTGACTGGGTTTGAATTTCAATAAAAAAAGCTTGAAACACTGGGGTGTTCTAAAACTTCTGAGCGGTAGTGTATATATACATATATTATATGTACAGTTCATTTGCTACATCTAAAATGTGTGCTTTAAAATATCCAGATGTCTCAAACATATATAATGTGAGATAAATAAAACCTTTGTAACTATATTAAAATGACTGACAGGTGAAGTGAGTCCAATCAGTCCAATCCAAACAATGACTGGGGGAACCGAGGAGGAATCTGGAACCGAAGCTGTGTTCTCCTCACCAGCTCACACAATATCTACAACTATTACAAACACATCTGATACTTTTTACTGTTTTCTTGTTTGTTTGTATTTATTCTAACGTTCACTTTTCTAGCAGAAAGACACTTTATCACACTCTGAGAAAAACGGCTTTGAACAATTTGCATTGGTGCCTAAGACAAACTGTCTATCACATCAGATATTCAGATATCTTAACCATACAAACAGTTATGTGTTCAAATTAATCCATTGTAGTTACTGACCTCAGCACATCCTATGCACCAACCAGACACAACATTAAAACCACTGACAGGTGGCATCTGTCATGGGTGGGAAATATTAGACATTGAGAGAGCAGTCCGTTCTTGAAGTGGATGTGTTGGAAGCCAGAAAAAAGGGGTAAAAATAAGCATCTGAGACTCTTTGCCAAGAGCCAAAATGTGGCTAAATGACTGGATCTCATCATCTCCAATTTCACAATATTATTTCACAGTTTAATACTGGACTAAATCAATGTCCAGGAAATCCAACCATGCTGCAGCAGTGGCATTTTTTAAACTATATTTTTATTACCTTTCTTTTCTTTCAACTCCACATACAGAAGCATCTACAAGGCATGAACACAAATAATAGTATGAACAATAGACACACTTTTTAAAAGGGTGCTACATGTAGAAAAGAGAGGCAGTTAATTGGTAATGATTATTTATTTATTAATTAACTATTAATTTACAGTAAGTTACAAAAGGTCTAAGAAAGGTTTCCATAATTTTAAATATGTCTCTGTTTTACCTTTTAAACTGTATGTTTAATGTTCCAAAGGAATTATGAATTTTAACAATTGTGTAAATTGAATTTTGGAGGTTGTTGTTTATGCTGATATCACAAAATACACTTCTTCACTGTTTAAGAGATCCATCCCAATCTTTTAGTGGAAACAGAGTCCAATTTCCCATCTAAGTCTGGACCAAGTCTTATGTTATGTTCAGTACTTGTTTCAGAGTACTTGTACTTGTTTCAAAAGTATGCATCACATTGCTAAATTGCCGTGGAAAACACATTCCTTAAAAACCCGAAGCACTGATCTCATACAAACACTATGGACAAAAGTATTGGGACTGACCAATACACCAACAGGGACTTTAATGACATTGCATTCAAATACATAGACTTTAATATGGAGTTGGTCCCCTTTTATAGCTAAAACAGCTTCCAGTCTTCTTGGAAGGTTTCCACAAGATTTTGGAGTTTCTGAGCGAATTTGTGCCCATTCATTCTGTAGAGCATTTATAAGGTCAGACACTGATGTTGAACGAGAAGCCCTGGCTCACAATCTCTGTTCCAGTTCATCCCAAAGGTGCTGGATAGGGTTGAGGTCAGGGCTTTGTGTGGGTCAGTCAAGTTCTTTCTCACCGAACTCATCCAGCCATGTCTTTATGGAACTTACTTTGTACAGTCATGCTGGAATAGAAAAAGGTTTTTCCCCAAACTGTATCCCCAAAGTTTGAAGCATGGCGTTGTCCAAAATGCCTTGATTTGCGGAAGCATTAAGATTACCCTTCGCTGGAAATAAGGGATCTGAAAAACCGTGGAAAACAGGTGTGTCCCAATACATTTGTCCATATACTGTATTGCATCTTTTTTATTCTCGGGCCGATAGGAGGCGCGAACACGTCCTGATATTCTCGCGTGATTTGAAGAGGCCGACTGATGTAAAGTCCAGACTCGGAAGAGGAGGCTGCCGTAGTTGGAGGTGCATCTTGCGTGAAGAATATTTATCTTATATCTTGCACGATTTTATCTCTGAGCTCTTCATCATGCCGATGTTCGTGGTGAACACAAACGTAGCGAGGAGTTCGGTTCCTGAAGGTCTGATGTCCCAGGTCACTGAGGAACTGGCCAAGGCCATGGGCAAACCAGCCAACGTGAGTATGGAGAGTGTGTTTGTGTGTGTGTGCGCGCGCGCGCGCGTCTCTATTTAATGTAGCTTTTTGGCAGAACAGAACAGGGAGCTGTATTGCCAAAGCAGTATGTGCTTAGTTTTTAAATTATACAATACTTCAAACATGCATGTATATAGTGTGTATAGATTGCATCAGGATTTTATAAACATATATATATATATATATATATATATATATGTATTATTATTATAAATCCTGATTATGCTTTACTATTTTTGATGTGCCCTTCTGCTGTAATGTCATGCATCCAAGCACGTTCCCAGGCCCTCCCTGAAGTCCTGATGGGTGTGATAGGCTTTAAAATGTGCAGTTTTATAGTTAATCGAGAGGCAGGATCAGAGTCAGAGCTGAACTCATTTGAATGGGACAGTGTTATGAAACATCCTCACCATTAACCAACTCTTCTTAGTCACGTTCAAGCTCAGAAAAGTACAGGCTTCTGTTTTTAGCCACATTCGTACAGTTTTTGGAGCCGGAGCTAATTAGAGTGGGCGATTTGGCAAAAACACTACCAGGCCAAAATTTTTGCACACCCCCAGTTTTTACCACTTATCCATTTATTTCACAAACTGCAGAATTGTATTCTTATTAAGCAGTGTAAAGTTGTTGAACAGCTACAAATATGTCAAATAAAATAAGTTTCCTTTATAAGATATATGACAGTGCTTGTCTGACTCCTATAACTGGTTGTGTGGTGATGCAGAGTCAAATTCTAGACTGTCCTTTAACTTTAAATGTACTTGTTAACTGTCACTTAATAGCTTGTTAAATATCTAGCACCTGCCTGGTGATCAACATTATAATAATAATTATAATTACGTGGCTTTTTGTAGGTCAGTAGTGATGAATAAAAAATGTCTTTTTCTGGTTCATAAAGGCACTCAAACGGTGAACATATTCTACATGTATTTGTTACTTTATTAAGGACTATTGAGTGTATTTCTTTTGTAAATATTAAGTGGGTAACATGCCACAACCTTTGACTGGAAGTGTATTTCATGATCATTGATACTTGGAGACAGTTTAATGGCAGCGTTATTGTAAACGGCAGTTTGTACGCAGCATTTCTGTGCTGCACTGCAATAGAGAAGCGTTTTGTGCTGTAATGAGAAAAAGTGATATGCAAGTAAAGTGCATTATCATTTAGTTTCTTTAAGATTTGATTAAATCTTAAATCAAACTTGTCAGGCTCCCTGTTTAACAAGATATGCAGGAAAGATATCCATGTTATGATCAGAAAATTGATTTGTGGGTTATAATGACTATATGATAATGTCATAATGCCCATCCCTAATGTACAGTGATCATAATACTGGTAATAATAGCAACATTTTGTCATGGCTCTGAATGTGACTATTGTCCTGTATGATTTATATGGGAATGTTGTGTGTGTGTGTGTGTGTGTGTGTGTGTGTGTGTGTGTGTGTGTTAGTACATCGCTGTGCACATCATCCCTGATCAGCTGATGATGTTCGGGGGCAAATCGGACCCCTGCGCTCTCTGCTCCCTCCACAGCATCGGAAAGATCGGAGGCTCACAGAACAAGCAGTATTCCAAACTCCTGATGGGCATCCTCAACAAACACCTCGGCATTTCACCAGACAGGTATATGTGAAGAGCTTTTCATCAAAACTGGCTAGGCGGTCATTAACACAAGAAAACTGTACTTATATCTTATTGAGGGCCACATCAGTTATGTCTTGGGTCAAATATTTAGCCAACATTTGCTGAAATATAGTGTATATTGTACAGAGATTTTATTTGACTTATTTTTGGCCTTATATTCTTCTCTGTGTGTCTGTGCAGTCTGGGATCAATAAAGTTATCTGATTCTGATAAGATATGAGTAGTTTTTCTTTTATTAATGACATTTGTTCCCATCTCAACCCACTATTTCTTCATTAACATTGCATTAACCTTTTTATTGTGTTTCAGAATCTATATAAACTTTGTTGATATGGATGCAGCGAATGTGGCCTGGAACAACTCCACTTTTGGCTAAATGAAATGTACTGTTACCAACCTACTGCCCAGGCACTCTTCCCTTTAGCTGCAAGAACAATATCCGGCAAAGCACTAAGCAGATCACTTTTGTCTTAAATCATACTTAATGTAGTTTGCTTTCTAACTAGTGGCTACATGTTTTTTCCCTCTAAAGATAGTTACTGATGGTTAACATTCCAGTGCTTAAACAATGCATGATAAATGCTAACTTCATTTCTGATCATACCTACTGTGTTCAGTTTGCAAATATGAATAAACCTGTACCTTTATAAGGATCTCAAACATTTACTGTATTGTGTGAAGACAATGAAATCATATTGGGAAAATAAAGCAAGCTATTTGTTAGGCTCTGTTCTATACATGTCAAATGCTTCACTGAGGCAATAAAATGTTTTGGCTCAATTTTTTGTCTTCAGTTGGCTTACAGTATGCATTCTTTATTTTTTATTTTTATGAAATCTCTATTGTTGGAAAGAACTGTAGGACAGGTTGATTAGTTGTGATGACTTGGCATATTAGAAAGTAAAAGGGCTGTGTGTATACCCATGAATTAGGGTATAAGGTAGATTCAATAGGAGTGGAAAGTAGCATATGGTGCATGATAAAGCACACTAGGTTGAACCTTTTGTTCAGGCAGGTGTGTTCATGCACAGTTGAAGACCATAAGTAGAATGGCAAGTCTTACCTGCAGAATTTGTTTCCACTGTTCATGATGACTAAAGAATTACCAATGTCAGAAAACCACCAATGTGAGAATGGAAGTAATGCGAGATCTGCACCACTGATAGGGAATGGTAATGAAAAATGTTAATGACCTCAGTCTAAATTACAATATAAGAAACAATCTAACTTTTCATTGTAATAAATTTGCTCTAAAAAAGCAACCCTTACAAAGATATATTAACGAAATCACATGTCACAATTAGTTGCACCCCCAGAAATACTCAGGAACAAAACGTAACTAAGGTAAGTTCCCATTTGTTTTTCACTTCAGTCCATTGCCAGAATTCTCACCCGAACAAAGCCCCGGCAGCACATCACCCCTACCCTTATGCACCTACACTGGCTCAAGTCCTGTATCTCACACAAAATCTTCCTCACCCACAAATCTCTCGCTTTGAGATCCACAATGGACATCCCCATCTCTGGACATTCTTGGGAGGCTTTCCACAAGATTTTGAAGTTTCTGTGGTAATATGTGCCCATTCAGTCTGTAGAGCATTTATGAGGTCAGGCACCGGTGTTGGACGAGAAGGCCTGGCTCGCAACCTCCATCCCACTGGTCAAGGACTGGGTTAAGGTCAGGGACTGGGACAGAGTCATGCTGGAACAGAAAAGGTTCTTCCCCAAACTGGGCCCACAAAGTTTGAAGCATGGCGTTGTCCAAAAAAATGTCTTGGTATGCTGAAGCATTAAGATTGCCCTTCACTAGAAGTAAGGGGCTACCTGAATTCAACAATTAGGAGGTGTGTCCCAATACTTTTGTCCATATAGTCTCTCAAAACCGAATGTCTCAGTGCTGTTTAATGAAATAGCGATGCTTTTGGAAGGCTCTTCTCTACGCTGCTGTCCCACCTCCTTCCCGTTAGGTGGCGATGGAAAAGCTCCCCTCAGCCTCGTGATGGAAAGTTCACTTCATTTTTAACGAACCGAGTCTTTGAACTGTGTTAAGAAACCCTTTGATCTTGTTCCTGCTCAATACACTTGAAAGAGTCGATTAAAAGAATTCGGCGCGTGCGGGGAAAGTGCAGCAGCGTTCTAGAATGGCACCTCGGGCCAAAGCAGGTTTGTTCTTTAAATACTTCAAAACAATGTAAAGATTTGAGAAATGAAAAGTTGTTCTTTAGTGCAAAATGTTGCTTTATGAAACACGAAGGGAAAAACTGTCCAGAGAACCTAGATGTAATGTAGTTAGCAGGCCTGACTGCACAGACGGAACACGGTGCAAAACCATCAGCCGAATAACTCCTTGCAAGGTCCTCTACACGGGTTTTACACAGGCAAAGACGTTTGCAGTGCAAAATACACTATTTGGATAAAAGTATTGGGGCAAACCTGTTTTTCAGGGTTTGTTCTAGGCCGCTTACTTCCAGTGAAGGACAATCTTAATGCTTCAGCCATGCTTCCAACTTCCAACACAGTTTGGGGGAAACCTTTTCTATTCCAGCATGACTGTGTCCCAGTGCACAAAGCAAGCTCCATAAAGACATGACTGGATGAGTTCTGTGTGGAAGAACTTAACTGGGGCACACAGAGCCTTGACCTCAATCCCATCCAACACCTTTGGGATGAACTGGAACGGAGATTGTGAGCCAGGCCTTCTCGACCAACATCAGTGTCTGACCTCATAAGAGCTCTACAGAATGAATGGGCTCAAATTCCCTCAGAAACTCAAAAATCTTGTGCAAAGCCTTCCAAGAAAAGTGGAAGCTGTTATAGCTGCAAAAGTGGACCAACTCCATAATAAAATCAAAAGACTTTATCGATTGTCACAGTGAATTACAGACATGAAAGGAGGTTAATAAAAGTAGATAAAACCGTATCGGCCTTGTCTGAGCCACACTAATGTTGAACAGGGAAAAGTAAGTGAGGAAAGATTAAAAAGTGCAGCTCTTAACATCAGTTTTTCACAAAACAAGGTAAACTATTTCCTCATTCGTATAGCTGTCCATCTCTAAAGTGAGATTCTCGTATCTAGAGCCTAAGTGCTGTGAAATGTACAGGATCTCTGTAAACACTCATCATATTCACTCTATTTTTTGTGTCGTGGTGTGTAATGTGTTGGTAGGTCGTGGGGCAAAGCGCAAGGCGAAGGCAGATGCAGAGGCAGAGCCTGGGGAAAAGAAGGATAAAAGAGATGACACCAAACAGGACAAGGACGATCAAGGCCAAAGAGTGATCATCGAACACTGGTCAGAATGAAAAGAAAAGAGAACCTATTCCTTACTTTTCTCTCATTCTCTTCCTCCTCTCCTGCTTCTCTCTGCCTTTGCCTTCCTCGCTCTGTCTCTCTCTTTCTCTGTCTGTCTCTCGCTCTCTGCCTCTCTCATGCTCTCTCACTCTCTCTCTGCCTTTCTCTCACTATCTTTCTGATTCTCTTTCTCTCTCCCCTTTCTCTCACCTTTCTCTCTCTTGCGCTCTCTCTCCTTCCCATGCACACGTTCTCCTACAGTTACGTGCCCCCTGTCTCTCTCGCTTTTGCATATGCATGCCTTCTCTCTCTTACGAGGGCACGCCCTCTGTCTTTCTCTCTCTCTCTCTCTCTGTCCCTCTCTCCCATCATTGGTGTGATGTGTGTGTGTGTTTGTTTTTCAGTAAAAGCTGACGTGTGTATGGGCGGAATGCCGATGTAGTACGTGAGGCTCTCCTGGCTGCACGTCCTGAGCTGAGTGTGGTGCTGAACCCCCAGAAGCCTCGCAGGAACAGCTTCGAGGTCACACTTATGGAGGGAAGCAAAGGTAATGTCACAGTTGACCATGTGCCTGAGTTCACACACACTCCTCACTGAGTTCAGAAAGCTCTAACAGACTTGCCTCAGTGATCGCTGACACTGTGTTACCCACTAAAACAGGACCAGCAGTCATTGTTTGTCTCTTTATTTTTCCCTTTGGCAGAGGTGGTCTTGTGGACCGGCATCAAAAAGGGTCCTCCCCGTAAACTGAAGTTTCCAGATCCTGCTGAGGTCCTGACTGCCCTGGAAGATGCCCTGAAAAGCAAGTAGAGATTTTGAGGTAAAAAAAATAAATAAAATGAAATAAGATAAGAGAGAACTTTCTTTATCCTGAGGGAAATTCTTTTGTGATCATCATGCTCACTACAACAAGAAAGAATAAAAGGTAATAAAACCATACATTTTTTTATTTAAAAAAAACAATAAATCATAATGCAACGCAATGACAAGTACATGATTATGACTTAACACTTTAACATTGACATTGCCATGTGGTTAATGAAAGTCAATACCATAAAATAGTAATACTAATAAAATAGTAGCAGATGATAAGGTAATGAAATGAACATTCAGTCAATTCACAGATTAACTGCTGCTGTTACAAAATTTTTAATTACAGCTGATATATCATCTTTACACTTAGAGCTTTATACGTATATATATATATTTTTTCCCCACATTTGACAGTCGATCCATAACTAAAGCACTCTAAACTCGGGCTGCTTCCAGCTGACGGGCCGACTGCTGAGCACCGTGCGGGAAATTTGAGTACACACCCAACAAAAAACTCAGACTGGCTGTTTTAAAACACATCTCTACATTTTGTGCAATTATTGAGACAGTTGACATGCGTCAAAGTAACATCAGCAATGTACACTCAAGCCTTTTTGGTTACACGCCTTTAAAAGCTGTCTTTATGGAGTGTTTATCATCCCTTTTATATTAATTCATAACAAGTATAGCACTGTAACCATAGCAACCATAGCAACCACAGAGTGTGCTGTTGTTGTACAATAGACAATCTTGTCGACCGAGTCCAGGTCAAACCAGTGACCTCAGCATTGATGCAAATGTTGTTTCACTGAGAAGAAAATCTTAGCTGCTCTGCCGTCAGGCCACGCAACCAGAGAGAATACAAGAACTATTCAAATTACAAAGTAACTGATAGAGTGTTAGTATGGACCACTGGTGCACGAGCCAAAAAAACTCATGCTGCAACTGGTAGAACTGAACCTCCACAGTTGAAGGCTGGAATATTTTGTTTAACAAATCAGCTTTCATTTTCAGCCAGTCATCTTTGGTTCTGTGGATGCATAATGACGAGGATGGACCAAATGGGCGACTTCCAGTCCGTTCTCTGATGACTTGTTTGGCGTCCCGACCTGGATCACTGCAGCCTCCTTATCATCTCCTGCCACACTTCTGAGTTCACAAACTAACTTTAGTTCTGACTTTACCTGTGATTTTACTGCTGTTGTAGTGTTTGAGTAGCATCATTTAGATTTATATGTTTGTTTTTGTTAATACTTTGTTTTTCACAAACCTGGATAACTTGGACCAAAATTGAAAATTGTCCTACTGGCCTGTTGGAAAGTGTCTTTCGTTTAGGTTATCAGTTATCCTGCTTTGTGAAACACAACACCTATGTGAATCAGCACAGTTAATCTTATACATGAGTGTCTTTCCTTATAACAGGATTGATGTATGTTCTTGACAAAAAAAATAAATAAATAAAATGTTTTGTATTTCAGATTTGACTCTTGGTGGTGCTTATGACTTTCTTAGATTATTGCAACAGGATAAGTAAAGGTTCTTTAAAATGACCCGGATACAAAATTCAAAACAAGTAGTTTCTAACTTCTTCATTTATGACTACAGGACTAAAACAAATCCAGCCAGACTGAGAAATCATTTTAGTTGTAGAAATTATTTCAAGAATCCTTTTCTCACTCATAGTTTAAGTCTGCCTTTTTAGAGTACACTTTTTCTAAAGATTTCTCAGGCTCTTTTTTTTCTCTTCAAGAGTAAACCCCATACCTCCTCCTTCTAAGGTAAAAGGGACTGAAATATTTTACAGAAAGACATCAAAGAGCCAAGACAGAAAACTTAAAGCAGTATGCCTAGAAAACAGAAAATGCACAACAAAACAAATGAGGAACAAATGGGCAGAAAGTGGAGTCAATGTCTGTGACTGGACAGTAAGAAATCGCCTAAAAGAAATGGGATTTACATACAGAAAAGCCAAACGAAAACCATCATTAACATCTAAACAGAAAAAAACAAGGTTTCAGTGGGCTAAAGAAAGACA
>JBBPCX010071375.1:0-10066 GCA_037974365.1 Hydrocynus forskahlii
TGCTTCCCAGTACATGGACACTCTTGGCAATTTCATCACTCCCAAAGCTAGGTGGAGACCAACTAGAGGTCTGATTTAATCTGTAATAGTGTTTTTGAACCCTGGCGTGCTCTCCTCACTGCTGAGGAGACCAGGGGTTATTATTTAAGCCCCTTGGGTGTAAGTGGCTCAAAAATGCTATACATTTTAGATTTGAAATATTTGAAAGATTTGTGGGTATCATATACAATTGTTCATTTGAATGTTGTAGTTATTTGTGCTGTTTAGCAACATTCAGCAATGTTTGTACAGGGGCCCTCGGTTACGACACAGTTCCGTTCCTATGACAGTGACATAGAGCGAATTTTGGTGTAAGTGGAAACACACCCTAGCCTAAATCACTTATCCTAACACAACCGTAAAATCTAAATCTAGAACATAAAAACACAACTAAGCCACAGAAAAAGGAAAAGGTCGCTGCATATTCTTCCACCACGTGCAGCCAAACTGGTTTGCGCATGTAGTCCATAAATGCAATGCTATCTGCATAAGCCGAAACACTCCATTTTTAAAAGATTTTATGGAAGTGAGCATCGTAACTCGAAACCTCATATGTCACGACTGTTGTAATCCGAGGACCCCCTGTATTTTTCTTTCTTTATTTTGTGTTGGTGTAGCTAACTTATTTAAAAAAATATCAAGGGTGATCTGATAGGGATGAATGAAGAGGCAGTGTCATTATATCTTTGTCATACCAAAAACATGAAAATTGTTTGAAATGCCAGCTGTCCTTTTAATTGTTTGAAAATTTCATGATGGACGTACCAGTATAGGAGAACCATACATAATACAATCTGAATTAAAATCTCATTACATTGAACAAACTGCTGCTAAACAAAAGTAAGGGTGTGTAAGGCCTGGTATGGAATATGAGGTCCCTGTCCTTGTCAGGAGCTACTGGACAGCCCGCTCCAGATCACAACTCCAGGATTTCACACAGGCCCCTAAGACAGAGATCAGGATCACCTGAGTACAAGGCTTATGTAGTATATATAGCCCTTTCAGACTATATACCTGTGCGAAGTATACTAAGCCTTGCCGAGATACCAAGCGTACTCTCTGTGTTTTTGGATTATTCCTGTGACCTGTTTCTGGACCTTGGATTTCCCTTTTTGCCTAGTTGACTGACTTTTTGCTACAGTTTTGGAGTATTTCCCCTTTTGCCTTGACTTGGTATTTTCATTAAAACTTCTCGATTTTTTTTCTCTGCGTTTGGATTCATACCCGTGTTCATTACAGGGTGAAGGTTGTTCGCCCTGTACAATGTGTGCATCACCCGCCCACACAAACACATGCAAACACATGCATATAGTCTTCACTCCTCTCCAGACAGGTGTAATTACATGCTATTTGTAAATAAATTAAAACCACTTCTCACTCAGTGGCAAAAAGAAAATCAATTCTTCAATCAATTATTTCTGCATAAGGCTGCTCTACCAGGTCCCTCCTTCAAATCCATCAAGTGCAGGAAAACAGAGAAATTGGCAAAAGAAAAACTGATTAGAGAAAGAAGGTGTGAGAGGTTATGAACCAGAGTTTGCATAATTCATTATAACACCATTGGTTATAGTGTGTCATTCAGGTTTTCAGATTAAGACACACAGAGAGAATGACACCGTCATTCTCTCTCTCTCTCTCTTCTCACTCTGAAACATGATTTGGCTTTTGATCCTGAAAAGTTAAGCCTGCTTTTCATCCAATCAAAACTCCAAATAACAGAATGCCAGACATTATTGTTCTGTTTGTTTATTTACCAATTACCAATTTATTTGTATAAGTTTTATAATGCCATTGTAACGCTCTTATTAAGCCTCAACAAGCCTTAAATAGGTGCTCATTCCTACTTTTTAGAAGATGTATTTTTAACTAGGTAACTTGCTCTTACCTATTTGTCTTAAAATGTTGAGCTTGTTGAACTAATATATATATATATATATATATACACACACACACACACATACATGTATATAGCTGAGATGAAAATAAAGTTTACTTTGATTTTGACTATTTATGTATTTTTGCATGCACGTATTCATTCATAAATTTTTATGTTTGGAGTTTTCTTTACAGAAAGAGGTCAAGCTGCTAGGAAGCCAGCTTAACTGAGAAGAAATAGATTATTTACTCCTACAACATTTTTATTGAAGTGTGTGTGTGTATGTGTGTGTGTGTGTGTGTGTGTGCGCATGTGTGGCTGTAAATCCTTTGCATGTTGTTGAAATGGTACAGAACCTTGTGACCTGGGCTCAGGACAGACAGCTACAAAATCACAAATCTTCAATAAACAGAGCATGTTTAAAAAGATATTTCTTTCCCCCCCCATATGTATGCACAGAGTGAATGTGTGTGTGAAAAGACATTAATCAAATGCTTCTGACACACCTTCTCATTAATCATTCTGTTCAGAGAGAGAAACCAAGAGAGAGTGAGAAAGAGAGAAAGAGAGAGAGATCTAAGATGGTCATTCTGTAATTCTGAAATTTGAATATCACTGTGTGTGTGTGTGTGTGTTTGTTTGTGTCTTAACTGTCTGTGTCCATAAATGTATGCACTGTATTTAAAAATAATAAATTGTTGTTTTAAAGCAAAAATCTAAGTAATATATTTGACTTTAAAAAGTGTATGCTTTATTATTGCATTCAAGGCACCTTGTTTTTATTAATTTACAAATGAAGGTACATTTAAATGGTGACAATATGTAATGGTATTATTATATTAAATTATATGTAATCCTTGTAAGTAAAATTCCTGTTCCTGATTTTGTAAGACCCATGGAGAATGTGTTTTACCTAAACAAAGTAAATTACCAATATCTGTTAACTTCAGTGAATTTAAAAATGTCTACTTATTTTTTTGTGTGTACCCTGGTTCTGGAGACCCCCTGTCCTTCACATTTTTGTTTTCCTTTCTCCTAACCTTCCCACCCCAGCTCAGCAAGGGGATGTTAATGAGCTGATAATGTGGATAAAGTGTGCTGGAAACAGGGGAAGGACTAAAATGTGCCGTGCAGGGTGGCTCAAGGACCACAGTTGGGTATGTGTTCAGGAAAACACCACACAAAGACAGGAATACGAATACAGTTCTGACCTGTAGTGAGACCTCTCCTGGGCCCTGTTTTGATCCAGTCTGTCTTAGAAAATGTTGTACACACAGCCCAGGGCAAACCCACACCTGCCAGCACAGCGCTACCTGAATGAGAACCACCTCCACATCACAAGGAATGCACACAGAATTAAGGAACGAATCAACACATGTTGATGTTTTTGTTGCTGAGTAAACAATGCTGTCCAAAAGCCGTAGGACTGTGACAAAAGATTGTAATTCAGTCAGAGTAATTTTTCAGTATATGGTTATGAAGGCATGCCCTCAAATGATATTTCCATCAGAGAGCTGTTGTTCATTATAATTCCACTGTATCACAAGTAAGCATTAGTGATACAGATTAGCTGTAGTGATCTGAGTTTTGCAGCATATCCGAGTTACATCCAAGCCTAAAGTGTTTTGTTGTTATTTGCACCAATTACAGTATAATTTAAACTGTTATTAGTACTGTTGCAATACTCCTACTCCTATTACTAATAAACTAGTAATAATAGTAACCACATATGTACCTATTAATTAAATCTTACATTCTGCATATTTCATAGTTATGGTTTCAGTTAACTGTAAATCCAGTGTACTGGGTTACAGACACACACAGTGGAAATCCACAGGCCTCCATGCATGACACATTTCCATGTTTTTCTGACAACAGCATATTGGACTCATGCCATTAAGTAATTATGGTAACCCTACATGAGCTGAGTTAGGTAAGTTGAAGCTGAAGAAAATAAGTGTTCCATGCGAGCGGTCCACAGCCGAGTTATTCATTTGTCTTTGCATAATGAGCCGCATGCATGTTTTCTTCTCTAGCAAAGTTTGCAGTCTGACAACAGTGTGTTCATTTTCCCACCATGCTGCCATTTCTTTAATGTCATTCTTCTTTTATTCCTAGTGGTTTGAATGTCCAAGACTATGTATAAGCATGCAGGTTCTCTTGATTATTTACTAACTTCACTTAGCACGGAATATGTCAAGAACATGATGAAATGAAACACACTTTGCAATAAGAACATACTTCCCATGTGTGATCCTTTATCCATGATTGTAATGCGGTATTTAGCATAGCAAATTTTACATATACATTCACAGCATTTAGCAGACGCTCTTATCCAGAGTGATGTACATCAGTGCTTAAGTAGTCTACGTCTGTTGTTCATACCTGTAAAGCTATACTAAAATCAACACCTGCTTTTTACCAAGTTACCGTTGGCTAAGTTATACACCTTAAACCTTGTCAAAAATAAATAAATCAGGAGGTTAATACACAAGTAAGGACAAACAATTAAGAGGTTAAGGGCCTTTTTAAATATAAAGAAAATGATGTATAAGAGATAAACAAGAGGACTGGTTAGTCACCAAGGTGCTCCTTGAAGAGGTGGGTCTTCAGACCACACTTGAAAACAGCAAGGGGATCTGATTGCCAGAGGAAGTTCGTTCCACCACTGGGGGGCCAAGACTGAAAGGAGTGTTGATGCATGACTTCCTCTTCTTTGGCGCAACGGAGGTTCAAGATAAGCAGTGCTTGAGAAAAGTGACACATTGCTTGATCAGTGCTGATAAGTAAGGAGGCGCAAGTCCATTCTTGGCCTTGAAGGCCAGTATCAAGGTTTTAAACTTAATGTGAGTGGTCACAGGGAGCCAGTGAAGATTCCGTAGTAGAGGTGTAGCGTGTGAGAATTTAGGAACATTGAGGACTAACCTTGCAGCTGCATTCTGAATCAGCTGAAGTGGTCTCGTTACCTTCAGTGAAAGTCCAGCCAGTAGAGAGTTGCAATAGTCCAGTTTAGAGATGACCAGAGACTGGACAAGTAACTGCGTAGCTTCAGTGGTGAGAAAGGGTTGGATTCTTCTGACATTGTAAAGAAGGTATCTGCAGGTCCTGGAGAGGTGGTCAGTGAGCGGCAAGAGTAACAGTTCTTCATCTAGCATGACACCAAGATTTCTTACCTTCTTCGAGAGGACAATAACAGAGTTCTCAAAAGAAACTGAGAGCAGAGTAGATAAATTGAGCCGTGGAGAGATGAGAGAAGGTCATTGGTGGCTGATTCAACTGAAGATGGACAGAGGTTAGTGGAGTTAGGAATAGATAAGGAAGAAATAATAGAGGAGGTGAGAGAGGGCAGAAATAGAGAGGATAGATTTCTGCGGGTAGTCATATGTGTTACACATGGATGATGAGACGAGGAGGTCTGAAGACAGAGGATGATGGTCAGAGACATGTAGAAGAGTGGATGATATATTGAACGTAGGAAGTAATCTGGTTGATACTATGTCAAGAGTGTTGCCTGCTCTGTGTGTTGGAGGAGACTCGCCGAGGGACAGGCTGAAGGACAATAGGAGCATTGCAAGCTTGGAGGTCTGCAACTTGTCAACTGGAAGACTGAATTCTCCGAGGAGGATGAATGGAGAGTCGTCAACTGAAAATGAGCTCAGAAGGATGTCCAGTTCTGTCCAGTAAGACAGAAGAATGGAATAGGACAGAGAAAAAATGGATACTTAGCTGAGTGAGGAAGTTGAAAATACGAGGACCCCTTCCGTGGAAGTGCAACCACCACAGACCATCTGACGCAGAGTGTTTCTTAAATACTTGTGGGTGAGTGTTAGCCACTCCCACTAATTACCTCTGGCCTCCCTAAAACCAGGTGAGAATTATTTAGCTTATTGCAATGAAGCTAATGTAGCTAACCCCACCAGGGACAAAGGCAGCCAACAAACAAATAAAAAGCACACCACAAAGAAAGCATTAATCTAGGACAAAGGAAGTCTAAGTGAACAGAAAAAAACAGCAGTACAACAGATTAACAACAGAAGACAACTTTAGCTAGCTTACCAGATAAAGAAACAGCCAAGAATATACCACAAGCACAGAGCCCAGTGCAACTTTCACAACCTCCCAATTTATACGTACGTGCACACGATTAGGCACATTTGTCAGAGGCGTAATTAGTGGTAAGCAGGTAATGCAGTGGCCCATGAGTCATCTGTTTTATGGTGTGTCATTGTTAATGTCACTGACTGAATAAATAACACAACATATTGTTATAATACATTTTAATGGAAGATTAATGGACTTATATAATATTTTAAAAAATTGGGAAATGAGAATTCTGGAACATGATGAACTATAAACATGGTAATTATGAATATGTGTACTACATACTTGAGCTAGCTAAATTCTGTCATATCGGCTTAGGTAAAAAGGACACAAATTCTGGAGTTAACGAAACTCCAGACAGACTTTAATGACAGATAGGCAGGTACACAGTCACTAAATTGTCAGGAAATTGGCAACACAAAACACATGAAGATTCTTTCTCTCGGAATGACATGAATGGACCCGTTCAGCAGCTTCCGTCTACTGACACCGTCCCAATACTTGAATTGCTCCACTACAGGAGCCACAAGGAGCACTAGGGTTGGAGTCTATGCTTCCTGCTGAGCCTCTAGGGTTGGATCCAGCCTGGTTAATCTAGGAAAAGGACATACACACACAGCCAAGTCAACACCTCCACTAGATACTTTGAGAATGCATTACGTGAAATGTGACCGTTGCTCCTCTCATGCCTGGTGTTATGGAGCTCTGTGACACAAGACCGGATGCTAGGAACTGCATACTGGTGACCACACTCCGTCTTCTGGACCGGCTGGATCTTTTAACTGAAGAGACATGAACACAAGGACCAATTCCATGAGACAAACACTTAGCTTTGATTGTGGGCTTTTCCAAGACACTTGGAAACATGAAGGAAACTGATTAGGTACTCCCCCGTAGACGGGGGAGACGTGACAGGGAACTTCCCTGCTCAGAACTCTGGTGAGTTTGACCACTTGGGGCATGGCAGATATGGCACAGACATGACAAATTCCTACATCAAGAAGCAATGAAGTAAAAATGTGTTGCAAAAATGAAAATTAACAGAAGCAGCCCAGAAACAAAAAAAGCAAAGCTTCCAAAATTATTTTTTTCCAAAAAGAAAAAGCAGGAGATAACAAACAGAGCACCATCTCCTGAGCTGCCATACTGTTTGTAAAGAATGCCTGTGTGCACTAGATGGACCTTAAGATTTATGGCTGGTTATGCAAAGCAAAAAGCCTGGAAAATTGCAGCGATCATGGGACACAAATTCTGGAGTTAACAAAGTGAGGGGCTCCTGGTAGGGGGCTCCGCCCCTGAGGACAGTGAAGGGCTCCTGATAGGGGGCTCCGCCTCCGAGGACAGAGAGGGGCTCCCTATAACGGCCTCTGCCAGTGAGGACAGAGAGGGGCTCCCACTGAGGGGCTACCTGGAGGGGGTTCCACCCCCTACAAAGACACTGAGAACAGTGAGGGGCTCCTGGTAAGGGGTTCCATCCCGAAGGACAGTGAGGGGCTCCCAGGAGGGGGCTCCATATATAAGGACTGAGACTCTCAAAGGGGAGCGTCCCATGAGACTCACCTGGACTGCCCTGGCTGTGCGGAATGCCGGCCATAAGGATAGGCGGTCGGGTGAGGCTCACGGGACGCTGCCCTTTGCCGCCGCCATTCCCTCCTCCGCCATTTGGGTGTTGTTAGGGTCTACTCCTGGTGTAAGTGTGCGTGCAATCTGTGCCTGGAGAAAAACAAGAAGGAGGGAAAACGTGACAGTAACAGTATGAGTAAATCATTTGAATGATCGGCCATTGCACTTGTGTTCTGTGTTTTCAGGCCTATGTCTATGTGTGCAAAGACACTGAACTGTATGTCAGTGTTATGGTGTGCCACCACCAATACGATTTTCCATCTGTTGTACTGTGCCATCACCAAATTTTGTCAAGTAGCCATCACTATCTTTATTTGACTTAAGAAATGCTAATGCATTCCATCTTCCATCTATAAAATACATTAGGCTCCTGGATAGCCCTTGCTATTTTCTATCATTTTCTATAATGTATGGAAGACTGTTGCCTATTACTAGTGGTCCAGTAATATAACTGTGGTGTTATCTGTTGCTAGTCATTTTAATGCTGCATGCTTAAAAATACACCTATTTTTACTATTGGCAGTGTAAAACCACATGTTCTATTTAAGTGAGATGGGTTGGATCCTTATTGGGGCTTGGTGTTGGCTTGTTATGTACCTGTTGTGTATTACTGGAGCATTTTGACTAGCATTTTACTGTACTCTATGTACATTTTCTGTGACTTAAGGTCTCAAGATACTTGACTAATCTTATTGCTGGTTTTCCAAAACTTTTCTTTTTCTGCCATGACCCTCTTTTATTTGGTTCTTGCAGTAGTTACAGCCACCAAGCAGACAAAACCCCTACTGACGTGCAGGGTGTATATATGCACACAGACTGACACATTTGCAGAATCGTGTGCATGTACACAAACAAACAGGAGGTTCCTCTGAGACTTTCCAAAAAAGCATCAGCAAATAGATTGGAATCAGGGATGTACACACCTTAATGACATCGCTACCTAGAAAATTGTTAATTTGCCCTCCTTGAGCCAAGCTGCCCCTCTGAAGGATTTTAATAAATGGAATTACAACCTGATCTCACGACTTTTCGTGCAGCCATCGCGACATAAAATCTGCCAGTATCAGCGCTAACTGGTGACTGTTAGGGTTAGGGTTAGGGACTTTCCCCGTCTCATTGGCTTTTAGCCTGTTTCAACCGCTTTGCAAACAAAAGCGGTAAGGAATCAACTCATTATTACACTTTTAGTGGGAAATGTGTAGTATATTTTCACAATATTACATAAAAGCGTTTATTCATAGGCTACAACAGACGGCAATATCACATAACTGAAGGCAAAGACGGTGCAAATTTCTCTCCTACTGTCCCTCAGTCACCAGTTAGCGCTGATACTGGCGGTTTATGCACTGCGCATTAAAATACATAGGGTAGTGAAGTGTTGTCCTAGCACAAAAATGGCCTAAAGCGTGATCGCAGCACGTTTTTGAATAGATTGTATATCGTGATGGCTACAAGAAAACTTGTGAGACCAGGCTCAGACCAGTGGTATATACGCATAAGTTTTATCATCTGTTGATGACAAGTGTCCTGACTGGCAGGAAGGGCAATGTGACTTACGTTAGGGACTATGTGGCTTGCATTACATAGCCTACTTAGTTCAGTGTAAACTGTTATCTGCTACCCTCAGGAGCCACTGACTGTGCATCCTACTGACACAGTTACAGGCTACAGTCATGTTAGCTAGCTAGTCAGAAGAAAAACTGCAAAGTTAGAGTGGCATTACATTGCATTACATAGCCCACTTAGATCACTGTAAAACATTATCTGTCCTTGCTTCCCTCATAAGTCACTGACTTTACACCTTCCTGGGGCAGTCACAGGCTGTCCATGGTAGATCCCTTCCAGATTCTTGAATCCTTAATTGTTTGCCTACTGTTACAGAAATGCAGATTCAGGAGAGTGGAAACCTTAATTGCCCCATCATTGAACAGCTCACTGTACACTTGATTAATATAGAAGTAGACATGTCACATTTTATTTAAATTTGCTATTGTGAATGAAGAAATCTTCAAGAAATCAGAAAATTCCCCTTCCAGACCAGGGGCATAGCACACTTGTGCTGAAACGCGATTTCATCCCCCCACTTTTGTCAGATTAAAACCTGTTCATTTTCTCGGGACTGGTCGGGCTTTGATGGACTATTGCTCTCACCAGTTAGCAAGAAGTTTTAATTTACATATACTTGTAGTGAATAGCTTGTAGTGAAGAGGTTTCCAGGGATATATGGGAGGAGACGGTCCGCCCTCGCTCAGGGGCATAAAAACCCAAACGCTGGTCCCAGATCAGCCACACAGAGAGGCACCCCGTGTGCTCGGACGGACAAATACGGATTGTTTTATAAGACCACACATAAGACCAAATTCAGGATATCTGAGGACATTTGAAGACATTTGATGGGGATATTTGGCCAGCAAATAAGAATTTCCA
>JBBPCX010071376.1:0-10065 GCA_037974365.1 Hydrocynus forskahlii
ATATGTATGTATATATTTATATGCATGCATAAATCTTGAATATATATGTATTATATTAATGCTGGGTAACAAAATTATAGCAGATGCAAAGGGG
Organism: Hydrocynus forskahlii; assembly: GCA_037974365.1. Classification (NCBI taxonomy): domain Eukaryota; kingdom Metazoa; phylum Chordata; class Actinopteri; order Characiformes; family Alestidae; genus Hydrocynus; species Hydrocynus forskahlii. The sequence continues at coordinate 95 of JBBPCX010071376.1, forward strand.
GACCAACTCCATATGAAAGTCTATGTATCTGAATGCAGTGTCATTAAAGTCCCCGTTTGTGTAATGGTGAGTTATGGTGTGTGTTTAACCTGGTCCAGTGTTCTGCTGAAATATGCTCCCCATCAAGATGTGCCCTTCTGCAGTTCCACAGTCATGGAATTCAGTGCTACCTAGAGTTATGGAATCTGTGCTGTCTTGCGTTGGGAACTGGTTTATCTGTGATACCTAGTGTTAGGGAAGCTGGTTTATCTGTGCTGTCTTGCATTGGACACTGGTGTATCTGGGTCACTAATTTACGGTGATTAATATCTTAAAAGCTCTTTTAATTGTTACTTTTGGCTTGTACATGTACTCGTTTGCTACCACACGCTGTCTTTAATGGGAAGTAACGTGGCTGTAATTAATAATCAATAATATAACTGAAACTGCATTACAAATTAGTAAATACATAAATAACTTTTTAAATAAACAAATATTTTTTTGTTGATGGGGGAGAGGCCCTTATACGCTGCTAGTTTTAAAAAGCCCAAAAGTGATCAGAACAATGCTATTTACTACATATGTGACTGTAGTCACCTTTGTCCTGCCTCATGTACTGGATTTTAGAAGCATAATTCTCCCTGTCGACTGGATTGTGACAGTACATGAGGGGTTGCCAGTGACATCTCTGTGATCTTCTGATGCCTGACCAAGTTCAAGGCCACAGCTGGCACAGCAACTGTGCTAAGACCAGCCACAATCTCTTTGTGTAGGACCCGCTGTCAAGTCCTTTAATGTGAAGAGACGTATTAAGATCACATGACTGTGGGCACTCTGGGTCTGGTTAGTGCAGCATCCAATGCCGGAGGGGTTGACTTAGCTCACCCACTGAAGACTATTTGGGCAGGCTGTGCTATTCAGGCATGCTTTTATCATTTCCATTCTCTGAAGTGCTGTGGGATCAAAATATGTACCAGATCATTAGTTAGTTGACCAAGATGTCCATTTCTTTTTTTGGGCTTTTCCAGGTTGCACCAGCCTCAGCAATTTATTTTATTTAGTTTTAAAAAGTCAAACATCCACATGCAGTTTTACTTTTGCGAATTTTTTTACAGTCTTTTGCATGTAAGGTGGTTAGTATTGGTTAGTATTATTTATCCTCCATTATTTTATTTTACACTTTCTACCTCATTTGAAGACATAAGCTGTATTTTCAACTGTGTGAAATCTTTATGTTGTATGAACCGACAGAAATGCTCAAAAATGACTTATTTTAAAATGCCCAAACATACTTAAAGGGGACATATTATGCAAAACTCACTTTTTGCATGCTTTTGTATTTCCATTTGGGTCTCTACTGCTTCTATAAACACACGCAAGTGCGAAAAAAAGTCAATTGAAAGATTTTGGTGTCAGGAATCAGCTGTTTTTATGAGCCGTTTGGACGGCTCCCTTATCCTGACGTCAGGATAAGGAAATTTGCATAGAACCACCCCTCATTAGAGCCCCCACCCACTAGATTAGTTGAAGGTCTGCCATTTTTGTCTGCTAGTTTTACAAGCACGTATACGATGCTGAGCGCTATGGCTATAGGCAAAGGCAAGTCACACATGAAGTGTTCATCTTGCTCTGGGTCCGACTCGGGTTCGAACATATAGGGCTGGATAACACCTCTGTTTTATGCCATATTCACATGTGGTAAATGCACAGCAACAGCTTATTTGCATAAAAGTGACAGAGCCCTTAAACGGCTCGTTTTGAAAGGGACTGAAACTGTCAAGAATAGAGCTGGTGAGATCTCTTTATGTGAGTGATTTTGTACAAAGAACTTCATAAGCATGTTTTGTATAGCCCATAGACCTATTATAACTTATTTAAAAAGAGGTATAATATGTCCCCTTTAAGAAGTATCAGCTAAAAGCAGTTGCTAAGTTAGAGTAGCTACTGGAGGGCTACTGGATCCCACAGATTTTAGGTCATTTACACACGACACACTCTTAGAACCACTAATTTTGTGATGATCTGGACAATATTGTACTAAAAAAAGGTTTTTGTTCCAGCATGGTTAGAATTCAGGCCCCACTAATTGGACACCACTGCCAATTAGATATCTTTCTCTACTATTCACCATCCAAACAATTGTGTAATTGTTTAATTTTTATTTCCCTTCTTTCTTTTGCCTCAAACAAAAGAAGGATGGTCACATTAAAATGTGTTTTGTGGGGATTGTGAAACAGGTTTTGAAATATAGGCAGTAAAATGTATGCTGACACATTAAACTTCAGCTCATTAACTGATGTATAATTTGTGTATGTTTTGTTTGTATTAATAGCATGTTACAACATCCGTATAAAATATGAAAAAAAAACCTAGCCTACCTGATAGCTAATAGAGGGAATTTGTTTAATAATTAACATTTTAAAACAACATTCATCCCCCAGCCCATACAGTCCATATATGACAACTAAACAGTTTTGAATTCACTGCTTTTGTGATGCCACAAACGCCAACCTATTTCCATATATCTATCTATTTGATGCAGAGCAGGTTAACACCGCCCATTCACACTGAAGTTATATGGAGTGTTTTCAGTCAATACAAGGCAGATAATCTGTGCAAAGGTCATTTACATATCTGTCTTAAAGGCACAGTAACAAAATGGTCTAAGGAATAAAGATGAGTTTAAACCACATAAACATCATAAGATCCTCAGGAGAAAAAAATTAAAAAAATTATAGGATATGGGCCAGAGCCACACGGGTGTCTCAAAAACTTAATCTCACACATCTTAAATCTCTCAAAATGCTTAGAAAGTACAGAGCCGTATATGCCCAATAGGATGTCAAAAGCATGCACATATGGAAGATTATATAATTGAATAATCAGATGATGTGTCCAGTACTTCTTGTAACACCAGGGAACAAGCTTTTCGATTTTAGCACAAAGAGCCGGAACCCCCAAGATCAGTTTTAGCAGTGTGTTGGCTTTCTTGGAGCCAGAGATATCTGTGTCAGGTCAGTGCCACCCCCACGGCCTCAGTGGTGGCTTTGTATGTGCGTGTGAGTGTGTGTGTGTGTGTGTGTGTGTGTGTGTGTGTGTGTGTATCCTTAGCAGAGGGGATTTGGTTGGAAGAGGAGATCAGCAGACAAGAGTGAAAGGTACAAAAGCAGAGAAAGTCACAAAGGACTTAATGGGGTGAAGTACAGTGGTTGATTTTATGCCTTTAGCATTTGTGTAACCTCCGCCCTATAAATGAGGAGTCTGAAGGAAAAACCAGCAGAAGTCTGCGTGAATGTGCTGATGCGTATATGGAATTTTTATTCAGAAAACATTAACACAAAGAAATTTTTAAAGTGCTTAGAAAAGAACATAACTAAACAGTTAACAGTTAATGTTCTAACAGCCGTTGTCTTTTTTTTAAACCTAACAGCCGTTGTCTTTTTTTTTAAACCTTATCAAACAAGTGAAAATGTACAGCTCTAAAACTCAAACACACAGTATTGAGCTGTACTAAACATAAATATCTTCCTTTTATAAGCTTATTTCCCATTTGTATTTCTGCCGAGGCGTCCAAACTTAAAGCACCAGCCATGCTCTTGTGCTAGTCTGCTACTAAGAGCCCATGCCTTTTAGTGAATCGCTCCCCACTTTTTTTTCTTTTCGCTGCTCAGCTCTCACTCTCAGTGGCTCAGCTCTGTTCACGGCAGAACTTTGTTTTGTTTGGCAGCAACCACATGTGAGGATATAGGATCATAGCATTATGTGAAAACAGAGAGGACGACAGACGCGACAGTCAGGTGTCTGTCCGTCAGTTGCAGATACTAACTGAGAGGAGAAACCGCATCAGCCTATCCAAGCTGAGGCATTTGATTTTTCTGAATGTCAACCTGCTCTGAGGACACACTGTTTGGTTACTGAATTTGGTTCTGTTTCTGTTCTGTGGATTTGTTTGCAGTGTTAAAATTAAACGTTTGATTAAAATATTTAAAAAAGTAAGAATAGCTGCTTTTGTAACAGAACAAATACACAAAAATAGGCAATTATAAGGCTTCGCATAAAACACTAAATGTAAAAGGGTTTATCAACATACAAAGCAATCATATTTGTCAAGTTAGGCTAAAATATGAGGCTACAGGTGATAATAAACTAAGAGCCCTTTGGGAGCCGAAAGAACCGGCTCTTCTTTGGGAGCCTTGCCACAAGAACTGGCTCTCTGAAAAGAGCCGAACTTCCTATCCCTATAGCCTGCGAACAGAAAACGTGAACTGCGTTCAGTCTTGCGAGAGTGAACGTCACTCACGGTTATGTTCATAATTTGTAAACTGACTCGTTCAGTTCAGCGTTCACGAAAATAGGAACGTGTTCAATGAACGCCAGTTATTGAACGCGTTCATGCACAACACTGACTATAATAATGGGACACCTTACTAACCTGTGAGTAATCGTAAATTGTAGCAGTTGCCCCAATTAATGGCAGAGATGTTTTACTACAAACACAATTTCACTGCTTTACTTTTACTGAAATTCTCCTGTTAGGATAAACTGCTTTTCCTCATCTGTAATACACACAGAGTTTAAAATCAATGACTCCGCCAGTCATTCACCTCAGTGTGCTAAAGTTCCTGCTGTTTCTGCTACTCACAGAAATGCTTAACTCACTCTGCTCAAACAGAACAAGCAAGGAGAATGATCCACTGTGACCTTTTCGCCACACCCTGCTCATCAACCCGGGGGTACATTCACCCCTCCTCAAACTCCAGAGTCATTCTAAAGAGAAAGATAATATTACAAGAAAGAGAGGAAGCATGTGGGCAAGAGAGACATTTCCATTTTAAAACATCACTCATTAGAAAACAGTCCCAAGCCTGATGATGTATGGCCCATACCTGGGTCCAAATCTTGACCTTTTGTCAGGTCCATTGGTCTTAGGTCAGATAGTTGACCTCCTAATAAACAGTTTTGCCTCAGTAACGGTATTTAAAACAGATATGTGAACCAAACCTATTACCTTTACCTTTACTGCATTTAGCAGACACTTTTATCCAAAGTGACTTCCATTCCCGAACTACAGGGGACAGTCTCCCTGGAGCAACTTGGGGTTAAAGGTCTTGCTCAGGAACCCAGTGTGTGGTACCTTGGAGGTAAAATTCAAACAATGACCTCTTGGTCCAGAGGCAAGTCTCCTACCCACTAGGCCACCACTACCCATATTGACCCAGTGGGGTTCAGAGATGATTTGGGCTGCATAATATATCATATGAACATATAATGCATGTATGTTCATCCTATTAATATATATTAATCGTTATCACAATATCTGTCTCAGTAATACTGATATGGCAAAAGGCTGCCATATTGAAAAAATGCTTCTAACCAATCACAATGTTTCTGACAGGATGTCCAATCACAGCTCCAGGTGTTATTCGGTGTTCTGATGAATCAAGGTCTTCATGTAATCCAACAAGACTAATTTTTAACCATTAAAGGTGTTGGCGAATCAGTGGCTGAATGGCTGGGGCTAAAGTGCTGTCGCGAGAATAAGGACATATATTTAAATAAAATCACAAAACTTTGATTTGAAATTGGCCTGTTTTTATAGCTTATTTTTTTTAAACATAAAATGTATGGATGGGAGGAGGATATATTTTTGACATATTTACAAATTTAAAATGTTTTTAACTTAAGAAAAGTGATTAAATGGGCCCTTTAATATCTTGAAAGGCATCACAGTCCCAATATGTAGCAGTAAAATCAAAATATTAATATTTTGTCCATATTGTGCCACTCTAGAGAATAAAAGATCTTCAGAGGTCTTTTGAACGGATTCCTGAAGCAATTTATGGATTCTGGGTGATAGGAAGATAAGGCTTTAAGAGTTTGCTGAAATATGAACAAAAGTGTACTGTTGAAATACAAATGTTTAATACAAAATGCAAACATTAAATAGGAATATGAACATAAAATAGGAATATGAATTTGACTTTGACCAACCATGATGAATTCAAAAGTCACTCAAATGTCCTTATGGACCAGGGAGTTTATATAGATGCCTGATGTAATTTGTACTTGTACTTGTATGCTTATTAATATACATGGAAATAATTTTTTTGCCATTAATTTTAACCATTAACTTGTTACTGCTCTGTTCACAGCGACTCCGTACCCAGGAGGGTTCAAGTGTTTCACGTGTGAGGAAGCGGCTGACAATTATGATTGCAATCGTTGGGCGCCGGACTTGTACTGCCCCCAAGGTGAGTTTTATAATTCTAAATGTAATAAAAATATTCAAAATATTCAGCAATAATTTATTACATGGGCACCATTTTTCAAGAGAGGCTACCATAATAACGGAGTTATGAAATGGTTTATTAAGACTTTATTAATGATGGTTAATGGGTAGATAGTAACTTTAACATTCATTTGCCCCAAAAGGTTTTGGACTCTTGTATAATTGTGAATAATGTATTTTTGAACAGTAGCATCACTCATAAATGTAAAGTAAAAAAAGAAAAAAAATGAAGTAGGTATTAATTGAACAAACCCATTTTGACAAATGTGCTAAAAGTATTACATGAATTCAGTCAAAGTACATCAAATCAAATGAAAGAATGAACTGCTTTTCCAGGTCTTGTGGGATTTCCACCGAGAATAATGGAAAGTGTATCAAGAAAAATTAAGGCTGTTTTTAAGTCTGTAATTAAAACTTGATAAATAACATTGCTCAGCTTTTTCTCATTAGTTTCCAGCCTCAAACATTTGCATATTGGGCATGCCTTTGCCTTGTTTCTCTGTGCTGTTGTCCCCCCCCTTGGCTACGGTCCCTGGGGTGCACTGTTTGATTTGTAAATCAGTCCTGGGACATAGAGGGGCCACTATTTTGGCAGGTCAGGGAGAGAAAAACCTGTTTACATGTCACACCTTTCACTTAATTTCTCATTTTCTCTCTCTCTCTCTGTCTCATTGACTGTCCCCTTTCTTCTGTCTGTGGGTTTATACAGTCTGCAATGGAGGTTGAAATTAGGGCCATAAGTTCTATTTTACAACCAAGAAAAGCAAGCAGACTGAGAACTCCAACTAAAAGACATGTTCTGTCCATCTGTCTGTCATCTGTCATCAATGTTTCACACTTCTACTGGACTGAAGCAATGTTACTAGTTACCTCATTATTGCTGAAGTTAAATGCCTGTAACGTGATATGCCACTTTAGGGTGAGCAATTGACATCTGTTTTGTTCCCAGATTAAAAATGCAAAAATCTGTAAATAAATGTCTTTACACATTTGATTAGTGAAGAAGATGGATTCTGTTCTGTTCTGGCAAATAATCTGTATTTTTTTTTGCATTCTGTAGTTTGGTTAATTATTGTTTATTGTATCTTCATTGTTGAGGTACAGGAAACTCTTATAATAAGTTGACTCTTATAATAAAATAAGTTAAATCAACACGTATACATCAATGAGTATACTTCATGAGTTAAAATGGAAGGGAATGCTGATTACGTCAGGCTAGTTTTAAAAAATATAAGTTGAATGAACAAAACTGCCTTTTTAATCTGTAGAAACCCCAGTTATGATTTTTACGTGTATTTACAGTTGTGATTTTGACATAAGGGCCTTTTGAATTTTTCTCGTTTAAAGATAAGTGGCTCGGATAATGAATTAAGTAATAAATTAATTAAAATGGAATCGTATTTGGAGAGTTTATCCCATCTGAATTTCGCAGTCCAGAAGATCATAACCAAGAGGTCATGGGTTTATATACTGTCTCCCACTATCCATATATATCCTAACATTCTGCACCTTTATCACTTACATCTTGGCTGTGAATAGCGTCCCTCGTAAGGCTGAGCTGCTTTTGGATTTATCGCACTTGTTTAATGACTCAGGAAATCATATACGCCTTCTTTAAAGTGCATTTTCTTTCAGTGTCACACACTCATGGTATTAAACATGTATTCTCAGGAAGGTGCATGACACCACTTTTAGTGCAAACACAAAGATTTAAAAGGGGGTTGATTATTTATTCCTCAGTGTTATCTTGACAAATGGCTGTTTTTGGGCCAATTCATCAATTATTTTTCTTTCTCTCACTCCCTCTTGCTCTCTCTCTCTCTCTCACAATCTATATATATGTGTGTGTGTGTGCTTGTGTGTGTGTGCTTGTGTGTGTGTGCCTGTGTGTGTGTGTCTGTGTGTGTGTGCCTGTGTGTGTGTGTGTCCTTAGTGAAGTGTGCCTGTGTGTGTGTGTGTGTCCGAAGTGAAGCAGCAGGAAGCCAGTTGTGTGTGGGGACACTACCTTGCTCAAGGGTACCTCAGAGGCACTGGCTCCCCCGACATTGGGGTGTAACTGCATTCTCTGAAGTTATGGATCTCCATTCATTGCTGAGCATGTGTGGTCCACAACTCCTTTAACCTCAGTACCTGACCTCACTAATCTCCTCCTGGCAGAATGCAGTCAAATCGTCACAGTACTGTTCCAACATCTAATGTAGTATTTACTGCAGTAGAGGCCATTACTGCAGCGAATGAGGGGGCAAACTCTCCTGTAAAGAAGCAATGCTGATTGACCATGTCTGATTTTGGACATTAAGATTTTCCAGGACCAAACTTGGTTATCCCTGGATTGTGTTCCCAGGTTTGTAATATAATGTAGTGTTTTTTGATTAAATGTCTTACTATTTTGTGTTTGCAGGGAGCAAATATTGTTACACACTTCACAAGCTGGACTGGGGTGGTAACACCATATCTGTGACCAAACGCTGTGTGGCCTTGGAGGACTGCCTCAATACTGGCTGCACTGCACTGGATAATGAAGGAAATGAGGTGAGTGTGAAACGTCCCAATATGAGCAGCATCAGCAAAAATTTCTGGCAATAATACAAATCCGCATTGAGACACAAACTGCTGGTCCGCTGTAGATAATCACAGGTTGATAAAATTATCGTAATTATTGTACAAATAATTTTTAAATCAATAGTGAATTCTCGACAGTTTTAACAGAGTGATTAACAGCAAAGCTTTAAATAGTTGCTACTTCAGTGCACTGGTTGTTGATGCCCACTCTTACCTCACAAGATGAAGAGAAAGTCTATCCATTCCCTCATAATGGCATAAACCAGTATATACTCATTTTACCAAAATGCAGTGGAAAGCCCATTAATGCCCCTGGTTTTGAATGACAATGAAGCGCATGCATAGGTGATGTCCATATAGTTTTGGTCATGTAACATTAATTTTTGTTTAATACAGAATTAGCTTTTTGTGCTCTACAGGGATGGAAAGGCTACTCAGACTTTGAATTTAGCATTAGTGAATGGAACACATATAATAATGATCTTTATTTAGAGTTTGATGGAAAAGTATATTGTGATAAGATCTATGGATTACAAAATTTAATTAAACTACCTCAGCAAAACTTTGCACCTAGTTTTAAATACAGTCCTATTTGCTTCAAACTCACCCACATCTGTCTTCTAAATTCTCAACACACACAGTGAGCTCACTTGAGGCTATCATAAAGGTGGGAGGATTACAAACATGCCTGTCCAACCCTGCAGCACAAAGGATAAGACACACTTAAGTCCAGTTTAGTTCATCCATAATTGCGCCCTAAGTGATTTTAGGTTTCTTCTACTTAATCTTGGCTGAAAGGTGTTCATCAAGCTATCACCTGAGGTCAGTTTGTTTCTCATGTCTTACTGTGGCGTAGGAGGTTTGAAGACAAGAAAGTTCAGATTGATAGACACATGGGGAGTAGAAATGTGGAATGTTCGGTGTTCCTAGGAGCGAAGTGTGCTTTGCCAAGAATAAAAAATAAAGGTTGATTTGATCTCCGAGAATTCACTGTGGAGGTAGTTGAGGATTACCGTTACCTGGGGGTACACATTGACAGCAAATTGGACTGGTCCAAGAACACTGACACTGTCTTCAAGAAAGGGCAGAGCCGGCTTTTCCTACTGCGGAGGCTCAGGTCTTTCAATGTGTGTAGGAAAAT
>JBBPCX010071377.1:0-10064 GCA_037974365.1 Hydrocynus forskahlii
ATGTATGTCCGGGCCTCGTGAGCCACGCAGTGGTTACCAAGGAAGCTCCGCTGCTCAGGGCCGCACCAAACATCCAAACATAAACAAGCAGCATGAGGACAAGGGGGCGTGGCACACGTCAGCTGTACTCAGAGGCGGGAGGCTTGAAAGTAGCCAATCTGAGAACGTTATTTATTTCTCATTGCTGCTGATCGGCTACTGTGATACTGCAGTCCAGAATTTCCCCCGTGGAGCACCTGGAGTGTTCTCGTGTTTTTCATTTTGTTCTTTTTAAAGCCCTGTATTTTTATTACTGTAGAGCCGTTCTTTTCCAGAACGCACAGATTGCCAGTCCGCCCCTTTGTTATTCTTAAAGTAGTTTTATTACTGTAAATTAAATTAAAAGAGGCTGTTGAGCTCAGTCGCCGTGCAATGTCTGCTTTAACCAGCGGGTCTCTACAATACAGTACTACTCCTGAAGAACCCTGAAAATTATTGAACTGCAAAAATTATTGGTGATTACCCCTACATTTTACTGTATTTCTATTACTAAAAATTACCATAATTTATTGCTGTATTTACTAGGGATGCACTGTATATTCGGCCACCGGAAATTTTTGGCCGAAAATGGCAAAAAATGCATTTTCGGTTTTGGCCGAAATTTTTTTAACGACTGAAACAGTGATGACGCAATGAACAAGCGCAGCCTGCATGGGATTAGAGTCAGCATATCTGCTGTGTGGGCGCATTTCGATATATCTAAGAAAGACACGTGGAAAGCTGTTTGTAAAGCATGGAATGCCGAAATTTCGAGAGGGGGTGCATCCACAAAGGCTTTCTCAAAGTCGGGATTAATTTATCATATAAGATCAAAACATCCCGATTGAGCACAGAAGAGGCAAGACTCTTCGAGCTCACCCACATCCAGTGATTACAGTTCGTATATGGGCTGTGTTCTGAGTGTGCTTTGTTCATGCACTTCGTTCAGAATGCTAAAATGCATTTGTATTCACTAGTTTTATGAGAGAAGATATTTAATTGTATAATTTTTCAGCAATTTTGCTTTTAGGCTATTCATGAGTGGGGCCAAGTAAAATAGTTTATTTAAAATTTTATTTTATGTTGTGCATTGTTTGAATGCTGAATACATTTTTCATAGTTTTGTAAGAGATTTATTCTTTTAATAATTGAATAATAATAATAATAATAATTGGGAACATATTTGGGGCATATTTAGGGTTTACACTATAAAAGTAGGCCTTTTTAGGCTTTTTTTAAAAAAACCAAAACACAACGCAGTTTTTCACTATATGTGGGTGCTCTTGGAATGTAATATATGCACTGGGGAAATAATTATTTGACAAAAAATTGAACAGTCTCTAATTTATGAGGTAGTTTCATTTTTATGGAGAGACAGAGAATATCAAACAAAAATCAAGAAAATACATGTTACATAAAAGTTATAAATTGATTCGCATTTGACTGAGTGAAATAAGTATTTGATACACAAGCAAAACTTGACATAGTACTGGGTGGAGATATCCTTGCTGGAAAGCACAGCAGTAAGACATTTCTTGTAGTCGGTCACCAGCTTTGCACACATCTGAGGAGGGATTTTGTCCACTCCTCTTTACAGAAACTCTCTAAATCCTTTAGGTTTCTTGGCTGCTGCTTGGCTTCAGCTCCCACCATAGATTTTCTATAGGATTAAGGTCTGGAGACTGGCTAGGCCATTCCATGACCTTAATGCGCTTCTTCTTTAGCCACTCCTTTGCTACCTTGGCAGTATGTTTTGGGTCATTGTCATGCTGGAAGACCCATCCACAACCCATCTTCAGTGTTTTGGCTGAGGGAAGGAGGTTCTCGTCCAAGATTTTACAGTGCATGGCCCCATCAATTGGCCCCTCAATGCGGCGAAGTCATCCTGTACCCTTAGAAGAAAAACACGCCAAGCATAATGTTTCCACCTCCATGCTTGAATGAGATGGTGTTCTTTGGGTCATACTCAGCATTTCTCATCCTCCTAAAATATGGTAGGTCAAGTTGATGCCAAAAAGCTCGATTTTAGTCTCATCTGACCACAGCACTTTCTCCCAAACCTTTTCTGAATCCTTTAGATGTTCACTGGCAAACTTAATATTGGCTGTACATGCGCCTTCTTGAGCAGGGGGACCTTGCTGGCACTGCAAGATTTCAGTCCATTATGATGTAGTGTGTTATCAATGGTGTTCTTAGTGACTGTTGTCCCAATTGCCTGCAGATCATTAACAAGCTCCTCCCATAGTTCTGGGCTGACCTTCTTGCTGATGGTCTTGTAACCCATTCCAGCCCTGTGCAGGTCTACAATCTTGTCCCTGATGTCCTTTGACAGCTCTTTGGTCTTGCCCATGGTGGTGGAGAGGTTGGAATGGAAGAAACTGATTCTGTGGACAGGTGTGCTGTATACACATAACGAGTTAAGATCAGGAGTACCTGTAATTGAATTATTGATTATAATCTATGTGCAACATGGGCACACAGCCAGTCTGGGTTGGGTTGTTAGGGATCAAATACGTATATCACTCAATAATGACTGATGTCCTTGGAGCGCTACACGCACCCCAAGCCCCGTCCCCTGGACAACAGCCCAGATGTAGAGCCTTGCGCCCCCCACATTTAAAATGGTTCCAGGGTTCCAAGAAGGTGTGCCGTGGCATGTATGACCAGACCCATTAAGTCTTGTGAGATAGGGCCTCTGTGGATCCAACTAGTTTATTCAGCACATCTTACAGACGCTTGATTGAACTGAGATCTAAGGAATTTGGAGGCCAAGTCAACACCTTGACCTTGTTGTTATGTTCCTTAAACCATTCCTGAGTAATTGTTGATGTGTAATTACAGCACACTGTACCCATGAAGGGGCGTCCTTGGTCTGCAACAATTTTGGCTTGGTGGTATGTGTCAAAATAACTTCCACATAAAATTATCCAGAGAATGCCTTCACCTACTTGCCTTCTTCCCATAGTGCACCTGGGTCGATCTGTTCCCCAACAACTCTCTTTGACTGCCGGCCATTGATGGCTGTGGCATCATTGGGTATAAAACTTGCCGTTGGCATGATCATTGCTTAGACAGCTGGGCCATTTGGGAGCCATTATGGCACATTATTTTTCTTACATTTTTCTTACATTATTTTTCTTACATATTTCAATTCAGCAAATAAATAAATCATATTTATAAATAAATAAATAAATAATATTTGCAAACATGCTATATTTATTGTGTTAAGCATACCATATTTATTGTATTCTGTCTGATATGTACTCATTTTAAGAAAATAAAACATATAATTGTATGCAGACAAAGACAGACAAAATAAGGTGTGTATATATATATACACAGAATAATTCCCAAACACACAAATACACAAACTGTGACATACACTCACCCACGTGTACACATGTAACAATATGGTAAACACAGCTCAACTCATAACTCAGAGGAATCTAATCAGCATATTTACATACGCAGATACACAGAGCACCTGGACAAAAATACCAAGCTGGTGGAGACAGGAATCCAAATCATGGAGGAACCAGAGATGGCCATCTTCTTACAGGTCTTGCAAATGCATACACACACTGCACATACACACACACGCACACTTAAAAATATTAAAGAATGTGATTTTTTTTTCTATAATAAGAAAAACTGACACCTACCTGTGTGTGTTTCTAACAGAATGCTAAGCCTCTGCTACAGAAGTAAGTATATCCAGATACATTCAGTACTATTTCACATTATTGTAAGCTCCACCTTTTAGAAGTTTCTCTCTCTCTCTGTCAGGGTGGCGGAGGGCAGGAACACCTCTCATTTGGAGAAACTGGAGCGTGGTTATGAAAATATGGATCATTTCACTGGCAGTTTCCAGCAAGAGAGAAGAGCCATCCTAAAAATTGACTTCATCAAAGGTAAATTGGGAGTAAATAACTGTCAATATACAATAGGATTATTATACATTTTAAAAGATCAGTTGTGGATGTGACTTTACTGAGCTGTAAAATGTTAATGCTAGCTAGTCAATGGAACTCTGCATAACTGCATACATGTTTGGTAACCCCCCACTTTCACACGGATCAGCAGTCACCGTTTCAGTTCATCGCGGATTTTCTAACCTCCCGCCTCTGAGTACAGCTGACTGTGACGTCCGGGTCTTGTGAGCCATGCGGTGGTTACCAAGGCAATCAGACACCTGAACGGAATGAACCTCCGCTGCTCAGCACCGTCCCAAACATAAACAAGCAGCATGAGGATGAGGGGGTGTGGGGCACAAGGCCCGGATGTCACAGTCAGCTGTACTCAGAGGCGGAAGGTTTCAAAGTAGACAATCTGAGAACGTGATTTATTTCTCCTTGCTGCTGATGGGCTGCTGCCCTGTGAAGCTGCAGTCCAGAATTTCCCCCATGGAGTGTTTCGCATGTTCTCATGTTTTTCGTTTTTTTCTTCTTAAAGCCCTGTATTTTAATTACTGTAAATTAAATTAATGTATTACTGTATTTAACCTGCTTAGACCAAAGAAAACGACAGCACATACCAAAGAAAACGCCCGTGCATAAATTACAGTACAGTCTATACAGGGGTAACATTGTTATTTACATTCTAGTACTGCAGGAGTTCAGTGTAAACTGTACAGTATGAATACGGGTTTACCTTTACATTTTCTTTAAGGGTAATGAGTTTAAAATGAAATTAGTGTTTTGGGAGCAGATTTGGGGGCATATTTAGGGTTTACACTATAAAATTCCAGCATTCTGAGGGGTGGGGGTCTTTTGACCCTAGACTGGGTGGATATTTTTTCACCTCATAAAACTTAATATAAATGCATAAATTATCCAAATGAGTGTCCAAAGTAAAACAAATTGATTAACAGACACTGAAACATTTCCTTCAACAAATTCCAGAAATGCAGTAATCCAAATGAAATTACGGAATTATTTATGCTGGTTGACCTACTCTGGCTACCCATGGCTGCCCAAATTAAGTTCAAGTCTCTTGCCTAAAGAGTGACATCTGGGTCTGCACCCAGCTACCTTAATCCCATCATTCAGCTATATGTTCCTACTCGCTTACTCCACTCCTCCTAGGAATATCGTCTGGCTCTGCCGTCCCTACACACAAGGCAAACCCAGTCCAGGCTTTTCTTTTTTGTGGTCTCCTGATTGTGGAATGAGCCGCCTAAACTGTCAAGAGCAGCATAATCCCTCTCTAGCTTTAAAAACGTACTAAAGACTCAGCTGTTCAGAGAGCATGTCATCTTCTAATGCCCATCTTCTTGCACTACTCTTACTTAAATATTTAGTACTTAATACTCTCCTCTCATTCTCACATGGTCCTGAAACTTGAGTGGGTCCTCAAATTGTTAGTCACTTTGGATAAAAGCATCTGCTAAGTGATTGGTGATTGTAATGTTGTAATGTAATCAAATTAGTCATTCAGTTAAAGTGTGGAGATTAGACTCGCTACCACCATTTCATCAGGAGAGAAAATAATGGAGGGGAAGAGCCTATTAATATAGTACTTATATTATTACACACAGTTCTTTTCCCTCTACGTTACTCTATGCTGTACTGCAGATTTCCTGCAGTAAGGCTTATGTCAAAATATTTGTTTTTTCATCAGTTTAATAATGCCAGCTCCCATTTATATTGTGTGTATGTTTCACATTGGATGGACTCATAAGAATGATCCAACATTACATTAAATACAATCTTGTTGTTAAATACAGTTAAGGTCAGAGTTATTACCCCCCTAAAGAAATCACACAAAACCTTTAATATTTCCATGGAAATGACCATAACAAAAACTGTTCATACTTGTATTGCTTCCAAAAGAACAAAGTCAAAATCTCCACAAAGTGTGATTAAGATATTTTATGTGCTGAATTTTAACAAGAAAACTGAAAAATAATAAGGCCAAAATTATTATCCCCCCTGTGTTTTTTTTTCCTCTTTCCAGACAAACCTGACCATTCAATTAACTTCACACCACATCTGAGTATTCAATCAGCTATGACCTTTACATAAGGAACTCTGGTTAACAGGGCCAGTGGCACTTGAAACATGGTAATGAGTTTTGGAAGTCCGTTCTTTGGTCTGATGAGACTAAACTTAAGCTATTTGGGCAGAGGCATATTGCTTTGGAGAAGGAAGGGATAGGCCTTCAACCCTAAAAACACAGTTCCCACTCTTAAACATGGTGGTGGGAGCATCATGTTGTGGGGCTGTTGTGCTGCCTCAGGTATTGGGAACCTCATTCATGTTCATGGGATCATGGAAAAAGAGCAGTATGTTGACATTTTAAAGAAATATTTCTAGAAATCTGCTGCAAGTCTTTAGGTCACTGCTGGGTCTTTTAGCAGATAATGACCTGAATTTTTGAAGGACATCAAAATCAGGGTCCTGGAGTGGCCCACACAGAGCCCAGAGCTCAGTCCCATTGAGAATCTGTGGCAGGTGCACAAGGTCAATATCCATTCTCGAAAACCACACAATCCGGATGAGCTGGGATGATTTACCATGGAAGAGATGGCTTGTATACCTCAAGAGAAATGTGCCAACCTAGTTAAGAACTACAGGAAGACGCTGTTGTCAGCTGTAAGACAGAGAGGCCATGCAATTGAACATTAAATGTCAGGGGGGCTAATTTTTCAGTTTTCTTGTTAAAATTCAGCACATCAATAAAATATCTTAATCAAACTTTGTGGAGATTTTGTCTTTGTTCTTTTGGAAGCAATACAAGTATTAACATTTTTGTTATGGTCATATCCATGAAAATATTAAAGGTTTTGTGTAATTTCTTTAGGGGGGCTAATAATTCAAACCTTAACTGTATGAGTTAAGTACATTTTTTCCAACTCTCCTTTGATGTGTCTGTAGAGGCTCCACGATTTTCTCATTAGCTTGCTGAGGCTTTCTCAGATTTTTTATTCAGTTCCTTTGAAATTCACAGATGTCATCACAAAGCAGCTTTGCAGAGATCCAGGTCCATTCTCCTAATGAGCAAGCTAAGGCCTACAGTAGTAAGAATATGTCCTTAAGTGAAAAAAAAAAAACTTTAAAAGTAGCAAGACTCTTCAGCTGACTGACACCAGAGAGCAGAATTACAATAACAAATATAGTCGTGAATGGCAGTGAACAAGGTCCAAACTGTTTGTGCCCAGTCTCCCAAACTGCAATGCTGACAAGTTATAATGCTTTGAACTGCGCAGGCCGTTTATGAGATATATAGAAGATATCCAAATATCCTGTTGTAGCACCTCCCCGTGTCTGATGTTCATGACACTTGGCACATGTTCTTGTGCTTTTTCTCCAAAAGACATTTAAAATGAAGTATGGTGCAACACTGAGTTATTGCTGCAGAGAGACAACATTTCATATGTTTTTGGTATTTGCAGAAATTGATGGTACCACAAATTATAACTTGTAGCATCTGAAAGTTTTACAATGAGAAAAGGGAACGTGTTATAGAAGTCTCTCTTTTACTGACAGTCATTAAAGGTGACATATTATGCAAAACTCACTTTTTGCATCCTTTTTATTTCCATTTGGGTCTCTACTGCTCCTATAAATGCTCCAAGCGCAAAAAAACACCCATCTGTTTTCTGTGAGTCAATTGAAAGATTTTGGTGTCAGGAATTACATGCTTCTAGAAGCCGTTTGGATGGCTCCCCTGTTGTGATGTCAGATTAGGGAAATTTGCATAGAACCATCCCTCATCTGTCGAGCACCCACCCACTAGATTAGTTGAAGATCCACCATTTTTGTCTGCTGGTTTTATGAGCATGCATAAAAGTGCTATGGCCACAGGCAAAGACAAGTCACATATGAAGTGTTGTGTTCATCTTGCTCTGGGTCCGACTTGGGGTCGACCATATAGGGCTCGACCATAAAATGGTTTTCTGCCATTTTCACATGTGTTAAAGGCGCAGCATAAGCATGGGATGGGTGGGGCGAGGCCAGCGATGGCTTATTTGCATAAAAGGGACAGATTCCTTAAATGGCTCATTTTGAAAGGGACTGAAACTGTCAAGAATAAAACTGGTGAGATCTCTTTATGTGGGAGTGATTTTGTGCAAAGAACTTCATGAACATGTTTTGTATAGCCCATAGACCTATTAAAACTAAAGTGAGTTTTGCATAATATGTGCCCTTTAACACAAGAGCAATCAGAGCAATTAATTAGCTCCAAGAAAACACTTGGTGTAATTTGTGTGATATCACAAGTTACACCCATAAAAGGCAATAGCCACAGATATGGTTTTAAATGTCTATTTTTGGCAAAAAAAAGAGCAAACTTTCGGAAACTTGGCATGCTCATTCTAGTGATGACAATATATAAACATGTACATTTTGAGACACACGTGCCTTGAAATCCCAAAAGGTATCGTTCAATTGTTTTCTGTGTGTAACTATCATACATGCATTTTGACCTACCATTTAGCTTTTCTGTGACAAAATGATACGAAATTTACAAGGTGTTGAAAGACACAAATGTAGAAGCCTTTCACATATTTTTCTGCAATAGTGATGCATCGTTTCAGAAATTCCATAATTGAAGTGTATTTCAGTTTATGCATAAATCAGAGTGAAGTGATGTCACCAAAAGCCACAAGTTGCAGTGTATGAAAGTTTAACAATGAGTGGACTGACCATTTTAAGCAAGTGTCACTCTTTTATCTTGAACGGATCATGCGTTAAGACTGGTTTGAATTGTACAGGCCATGGAAGAAATATACCAATAAATGCAAATCTCTACTGTAGCGCCCCCCACTGGCTGATGCAAATGAAATTTTGCACACATCCTTGCGGTACTACATTATACATCTGTACCAAAGTTGGTGCAGATCAGACCCAGCGTTAGCAATTTGGGCCCATTAGGGTCAATTACATCACATTCATGTGAATGTACTTGCAGATCTGGGCCATGCTGCTCAGAAAAGTCTAAATGTTTTTGATAATTATTTGATTTGGGCCTCTTTGGATTCATGTAAGACAAGAATTGTGAAGATAGGACAAAAACCTAAGACTAGTTTGTAAAATTACAATTTTCTAATAATGCAAATTACGCGCAAAGAAAGAAAGTTATGTAAAACATTTCCGAGGTTTTAAAAGTTGACATCCATCAGGAGTGTATGCAAGTCAGTTGTTTTATTTCTATGTCTCATATGTCATGATTTCTGTTTGGAAAATTGTCATGTTTGGGTGTGTGCGCTATAGCGCCCCCCAATGGGCAATGGGGACCAAATTTGAACTGCATCATCTAAGCTTATATGTCAACAAATGTACCAAAGTTTGAAAATTGTCAGTCTGGGATGGCCATGATTTTTGCCATGTAGAATTTTTTGCGCCCTTTTGACTGATATTGGCCATGTATTTTATGATACGGTCGAATGATATCACTTAAATTCGAGAATGTGCTAGAGCAGTGTCTTCTGGCATTGACCCAAGGGCTTATGAGTAATTGCAGTTTAACTCATTGTATGCAAAACTGACAAGATGAATTTGCATATGGAGGCCATGCTGTTTGCAAATTTACACGTTTTTGATAATTATTGACAATGATTCGGCTGATGCCAAGGAGTAATATGCAGCAACAATTTTGAAAATCGGCCCTACGGTTCAAAGTTGCTGAAACTCAATGCAAAAGTGCTTGTTAGAGCGCCACCTATTGGCGCAATGGCGTGGCTGTTGGTGCCTGAGTAGCGGTTGGAATACTGCATATACCTGCCAACTTGCAAGGCTGTTCACCTTACAGTTTTTGCTCCCCAATGCGTTTTAAGGCAAAATGAAAGTAAAAACAATAGGGATCCTAAGTACTGCGTGCTTGGACCCCTACAAATCAGCATAAAAACAATAGGGATCCAGGTTGGACCCCTGCGTGCTTGGACACCTAACTATGCCTACCACACTGTGGTGTGTACACTGCGTTCCAAATTATTATGCAAAAAGTGTTTAGGAGTGATAAGGTAATAATTTTTTTGTTCGTCAGTTGAACTCATGGATGGTGATGTGTGTCGGGGCTCTTTATATCACTGAAAGCAATTGCAG
>JBBPCX010071378.1:0-10064 GCA_037974365.1 Hydrocynus forskahlii
CCCCGTGTGTGTGTGTGTGTGTGTAACTAGCTTATCTAAATGACCTGCTCTCCTGCTGATCTTCCTCGCTCCCTCATTCACACACTCCAGTAGGAGACTCCCTCACATGATTGCTTTTCTTCCTAGCCTCAGCCTCACACACTCTTAGAAACACACACACACACACACCCCAGTACCTCTAAAAACACAGACCATGTTTCTTTCATTCTGAGTGCACAGCATTTCTCAAACTGCATCTTGATGGACCACAGCAGGGCTCATTTTTATTCACTTTAACACACCTGCTTCTCATCATCTGCTAATGACCAATCCCTTCATTACCCACAATATAACACTATGGATTTCAGTGATGTAATTAAATAATTTGTTTATTTACACCACATTCAAAAATCAAGCTGGATTTTTTAGTGATTCACATAGAGTAGATTAAAATTTTATAAGCCAGACACTAGACACTTTACTTTTATTTTCATTTTTAACTAATAAGACATAAGGGTATTTTAGGGCCCCAACGTCAAAAGTAGGCCCCCAGCTACATTTAGTTAGTGTGATTGTATCAGCTATTGTTCTTCTTAAACATGTGCCCATTGTAGTGACTATTACTGGTGAGTGCATACTAAGTGTATTATAATTGTTATTATGCCACCCGTTTTTGAACCCATTTCTCCTCTGATATGGTGTGAGTAATTGGAAAAATTTGACACGTTGTCATGTCTGCCACGGGGAATGCTGATATACGTTCTTAACAATAATTGGCTTGGGAAGAACTGGCAAAATCCTTACATCTACAATCAAAAAACAGAAGAAATATATATTTTTCATTGTTTGTTTAGAGCTTTAATTGGATGACAGGAGGTGATCATTCTGGGTTCTGTCTGAGCCATTTTAGACTTTGGCAAATTTCCTGATTAAGAAGCCTCACTTAACCTAACAAATGCAGCCACAGTAAATGGATTTTACAATGGAAGTTAACCCAGGTTTATGGGAAGACTTATTGAAGGGAGACAGTATTTCAAATAATGTAAAGCAACTATGTAAAGTAACAAAGCATTTTATTTTTGATAAAAAGCAACAAAAGGCAGCATAAGTTGCAATGCTGATGTATTCTAGTGATTAAAGTGAAAGTCTGTAGGAAGAGATCCATTGTCCTGAGCCAGTTTTAAATACACATTCAAACAGCATGTGGTAGAAAACTTTATTTACGTATTTATTTATTTACATTTCTGCATGTGGCAGATACTCTTATCCTATGTTCCACTAAAGCTGAAGTCACATTATTGCAGCAAATGCACAAATGCACAGAGAAAAGATACTTTTTAGTTGGGTTTTGAAGGAAGCAAGAGAGGAAGGATTGTGAAGATTCTGTGGGAGGGAGTGCCATGGTTTGGGAGTCACAAAAGTAAAAGATCTGCCACCCACAAGACCATCCAAATCTGGGGCAGAACAATGGAAAACTTTAAAGGCAATGTGATACAGCTGAATATGATAAGATGTGGGTAGCCACTGAAGTTTGTGGAGAAGTTGGGAGAGATGTCTTCAGACTGCTTAGTAAAGGTTGAACACGAGCAGCAGAGCAGACAGGTCTAGCAATAGTTTTTGCAGAGAGACAATGAAAAAGAGGATTACTTTAATCAGGATGAGAAGTTATGAAAGCGTTAATACGTTTTTCAACATCCTTCATGGAAAGAGATGAATGGATGTACAAGATATTACAAAGATTGAAAAATGCCCTTTTGAATGAGCAGCTAATTAGGGGACACTCAGATTCTGAATAGAGTGATAGGGCACATTGAGAGCACTATCAATGTTGCCTCGGTGCCAACCACTAAGACTTTAATCTGCATAAAGGTTGAGAAATTTGATGTCCACCATGCTCTTAAATCATGAATGCAGGCTGTAAGTGAATGGGGCACAGAGGCAGTTCTAAAATAAATTTGAGTATCATCACCCTTACAGCGATAACTGAGCCCAAGAGAAAGCATAAGGGACACCTTGCTTAACAATAACAGAGAGATCATAATAACCCAGTTGCTGATTTCAGTGGCATTGTGAAACAAGAATTGTGTTGATTTACACCCCATTCAAAAGTTGAGGTGGAATTTTAGGTGATTTTATTCAAACAGATACACAGTGTAGATTAAAGAACTTTTAAAGACACCATCAATGTTTTTCATGTACTTTTTTCAGTATTTCAAGTTTGAAAGATTGAAAATCAAAAGATACTGAACAATAAATGTTATCCATTTTTAGTAGTCATTTGGTAAAGCTACCTTGAAATTTGACCACACACTTTAAAATACAAGGCGTTCTTTTATAGTTTCATTTTGTATATAAATTTAATTGTAATTTCTAAAAAAATTATATTATTATGGATTTGGTGTTATGTTTTGGATTTTGTTTAGGGGTACTTTTCTTATAATGCAAGAAGCTCATCCTTTTCCTGTCACTATTCTGATATAGTTCAGTAGGATTTCTGATGTAATGTTTAAGCTTTTGGTGGCATATATTAAAACTCTTAACCCCATACAGACAAATATTTTTTGTTTCTTGTTTTACTGGGGTTACCTTCAGTAATTATTTACATTGAATATGGTGACCTAATTTATTACGTTGTAGGGCTATAAAATATTTTTATGAATCAGCAAAAGCAAATGCTAGTCTCTTTTCTGAATGATTGTTATTCTAATTACCATAGGTACATGTAATTACACCCTACATGCACCTAAATCACTGAAAGAACAAACAATATTTTATAAAATGCATAGCAAACATTTGTTTTACTCTTGGTAGCATTTTAACACTTAGAACAAAAGCTGCACAGATTGGGGAAAACCAACAGCGGGAGGAGGGTCCAGAGAGTGGCCAAGCGGTGGCATGCTCAGCTAAAGAGCACCAAACGGTAAGTATGTAGGAGAACAAACACCAGTTTTAGACTGTATAACATCATTTTTGTTATCAGATTTTACTGACTGAAATCAGATTTTCTGAGTTCTAATGTTTAAGAGCGGCTGTCTACATAGAGTATATACATGTGCTGGTTTAGTTAATCACAGCATGATTAGTGCTCTGGGGTGGAATTGGATTTGTTCACTTGTATTGCTTGGAGCGGCAGTGTGTGTGTGTGTGTGTGTGTGTGTGTGTGTGTGTTTTTCATAAAATGGCACATTAGTACTCAGTCGGCTGGGTAAGGCCCTGCAGCGTCAATGAAGCGGCCATCAGTCCTGGACATTTCGTCTCCACCTCTGCACCAACATTAACACACTTATACACATCCTCTCACATACACACACACACACACACTCACACATACACACCAACACAGGTGGTACTGTCCTTTGCTGCCTGCACATTACAGTAAATTTGCTCTCAGTAACTTTCTCCCTCTCTCTTTAATCTAAGCAAATCATTGAATAACAAATCATTGAATAAAGGGACATTATAATGCCCTTAAGTAGTAAGTAACTTCCTAATGTATTTTAGCTGAGGTATGGGTATATAGATTTCTTATTTTCTTTTTATTCCTTTTGTAGCTGGATAGAATTCTTGTCCTTTTAACTGTTTCTGATAAGTAACACCCATGTGTTTGTTTTTTTTAATCGTCCCGGCTATAAAAAAAGGGATAAGACACATAGGTTGTTGGGCTCCTACCTGGGCAGTTTCATCATCAGTGCTCCTGTCTGTGGTGGCTTCACACCTTGGCCCGGTTCGTACTGTGTTTCAACCCGTGGAACGTTTGGTGTCCTTTGTGTAATTATTTATGGTGTGTTTTAAGCTACTGGTCCTCATTGTGTGTCCCATTGGGAATATTTCAACATCTGCTGATTTATATTTATGTTTGCAACATTTCCCATTGCGGATGTATGCGTTTGGCATTGGGGTTGCACGTGGCTTGCAGTCATGGTGTGATATTGTTGTGTTTGACTCGTCTGGATTAGCGGCTCGTCAGGATTAGCCTGGGTGCACATGACAAGGAATCTTCCTTTCAGAAACTTTACTGAACTTCGGCAGGTGAGTAGGGAATGTAATGGAAATTAAACATATACTTAAAGGTAATCAGGTAATCAATGTAATCAAAATGGAAATTAAACATATACTTAAAGGTAATCAATGTAATGAATGTACTTAATGTATCCTAATGGAAAAATCAATATATTCAGTATATGATTATGTATTTGATCGTCTGTTTGATTGTTCTTTCCTAAGGGGAAAAATCAATATATTCAGTATATGATTATGTATTTGATTGTTCTTTATTTTGAGTGTTCATTAACTTGTGTCACATAAAACGCATATACTTTAACATTTGCATTCATTAATGGTCGAGGCCTGTCTTGAAGTCTGTTAGAGCATGAGACTTGATTTGGGAACTTGTTTTTCTGCACATACCTTGTATTTTTAAGTAAAATGGACTAACAGTTATCTGCATCCTGAGCTACCACGAGGTCGTAGCCATGGGAAACGGTCGAGGCGCAGGTTTCATAGCCATAAATATAAGGGTCCCTCAGAGAATATGCTAGAATTGTCTAGTTAATCACTGGCGCCTAGAGTGTACCCATGACGTACGACTCACATAGGCTCAACGTTAGAAAACAGTACAAGTATCTCTGGTTTTGAAGGACATTTGCAAAGCAGAAAGGATCTTCACTCCAGGACTGCCCTGAAGTGAAAGACTTAATTCTGTTCTCCCTTTTGCAAAAGATTTAAAATAAAAGCCTTTGTTTCTGAGCGAAGACTTCTTGTCAGTTTGCTGATTTTCCACCACCATTACAGGAACATACAGTGATAACTTCACAAGGCAATTATGCAGGGTTACAGGCTGCAGCTCAGGCATGGGACAGCAAGCCAACGCTGCCCATGCTATGATATGCTACTCGTGAGCACTGTCATTTTTACCCTTTTCACAGCAACTTGACACGCCCCTTATCATTGTCATGTCCAATGTGCTACCAATAGGAAATGAACAATACATTTTATAGGAGGAGATGGGGAGGAAACATATTTTTGTGAACTGCATTACAATATATATTTTAGATTTTACATGTATCCATTGGGCGTTTGCTTAATAAATGTCCGTTCTTTTTAACTACTGTTGCCAGGAGTGTTTGAATCTGTGGAGCCACTCGTGTTTATCCTATGCATCTGGATCATGGCATTAAAAATAACTTTGTGAGCTGGTGACATGGTTGCTGTTTTGCCCAACTGAGCCCTTTTTGCAACTGTGGCAAGCTCCTTGTTCACCACTGGGGGGAATTGTTGACTTTAAGCGGCAGTTTGGAAGTTTCTGGAGCCACGCGGTTGGGTCAGGGTACGTCAGGCTGACTTGGCGTGCTGAAATCTGTCTTTGACCACGTGTTAGCATCCTGGCTCTGCACTGTACTGTAATTACAAACTACTTATTTCGAGTTGGATTGTCACTTTCGTATTAACGATCACAAATTTTTCTTTAATTTCCAAATGTGTATTCATGTGACCATATGCATTTGAGATTGAAGACATTCTTTATTTCTTTTATTGTTTTGTGCAAACATTTGACAGCACACATTTTTAGTCTGTGATGAGTGTTGTCTAATATTTTGTTCTTTCTGTGGAAAGTACCTGCCTCTATTGTGTGTGTAACTTTCTAATTTATTAAATTTTGTTTTTTTTTATGCTGTGTCAGAAAGGTATGGGGTGAGATTCCTTCTTCTCTGCAAGATTGCTAACAATCAGCTCAGCTGATTTTTCTGTTTATTTACAAATTTATTTATTTTTGTGTATTACAGTAGTGGAGCTTGCCAGACCGGATTAGCCAGAGGTGATGTCTGTCCCTCCACCGGTTGCAGTGTGGAGATATTGGGGCCAATGTGGGTGAGCATGGGTGTGTGTGTGTGTGTGTGTGTGTGTGTGTGTGTGTGTAACGGTGTCTTAGGGAAATTCATCCTGCTTGTTGGGCTTCATGGTAAGGACCAAGTCCTGTGGGGGTTTTGTTTTCCTTGTTTTTGTGGGTTTTATAGTCTTGTGTTTTATCGGGACTATTTATAATAAAGTACATTTGTTATTTGAAACATCTCATGCTTCTTCTTAGAGTAGGTGCTTTTGATCATATCAAAAAATGCTTATAAATGCCTATTTTTATAGTCTAAACCCTGAATATGCCCGCAGAGCACTTTACTTTAATTTAAAACTCAGCTTAATACATTACCCTTAAAAAAATGTATAGGTAAACCCGGATACATACTGAACAGTGTACACTGAACAGCTGTCTCCCGCAGTGCCAGAATGTAAAATACTGATGTCGTTTTCTTTGGTATAAGCAGGGTAAATACAGTATTTAATTTAATTTACAGTAATAAAAATGCAGAGCTTTAAGAAGAACAAAACAAAAAACACTCAAACACTCAAACACTCAAGCTCCATGGGAGATGCGCCACAGGGCAGCAGCCAAACAGCAGCACTGAGAAATGAATAATGTTCTCAGATTGTCAACTTTTAAACCTCCCGTCTCTAAGTACAGGGGTATTTCACCATCCCAAGGGGCACTTTCTTTGTGTTCTCTCAACAGTACTAAAAAATGTATACAATTATATTTTATATGGAAATGTAGCTGAATTTATGTTAATATTTATGTTACAAAATTAGTAAATTATATTTTTCTTAATTTAGCACTAAAATGCATGAAAAAAATGCGGGAAAAAAATGCAGAGGACAAATGCAGTTTCTGCAAATTTGCAGGGGTTTCCTCTAACAAACTAATTCAGAACTGCGAACTAGCGGGCGTTTACTGTATACTTATATAAATATATCTCTGAATGTGCTTAAATATAAAAATATAAAAATACAAGAACACTATGAGGGGGACACAGCAGGGAGGCTATAACAATACCGTATTGTATACATCGTTGCCCAGCATTAATAGTATATATGTATATGTTTGTATGTATACACTACCCCAATTTTTCTGGTTGTTTTAAGATTGAAATATAAGCGGTTCAATGTCTCATTGTTCATTCTGCAGAAAGTTCTTAACAACTATGTTGCAGAAGTTCCCATAAGTGTGCGGCACTTATAGGTTGCTTTGCTTTCACTCTTCTGTCCAGTTCATCCCAAACCAGGTTGTGGGGTTTAAGTCTGGATACTTCTGGCCACTCCATGTTTTCCAGCTTACCATCTTGTTCTTTTTTCTAAGGTAGTTGTGGCATAGATTGGACTTATGTTTTGGGTCACTATCTTGCTGTAGGACGAACCCGACCAACTAAGCACATACCAGAGGGTATTGCATGGCGTTACAGAATTATTTCCCACGTCTGGGTAACCTTACCATTTTTAAACCTTTCGCAGTTCAGCACTGTCCTTAGTAACATTTCATGCTATTCATTGGACTTGGACTGTTTGAATTTCAATAAAAAAAAGCTTGAAACACTGGGCTGTTCTAAAACTTTTGACCAGTAGTGTGTATATGTATGTATATATGTATATGTGTAAGATTATTTTTTGAAAAAAATGTTGGATTGACTGTCATTGATAAACATAAATAGAATGCTAGAATGTAAAATACTGACATCACCCCTGTATAGACTGTACTGTAATTCATGTACAGTCTTTTTCTTTGGTATAAGCAGGTAAATACAGTAATAAATTAATTTAATTTATAGTAATAAAAATACATGGCTTTAAGAAGAACAAAACTTAAACATGAAAACACTCAAGATGCTCCACGGGGGAAATTCTGGACTGCCACTGCGTCAAAGGGAAGCAGCCAATTAGCAGCAAGGAGAAATAAATAGCGTTCTTGGATTGGCTACTTTGAAACCTCCCGCCTCTGAGCACAGCAGTATTTCACCAGCCCAAAATGCGCTTTCTTTGTGTTTCTCGCCAAAGAACCCAAAAAATTATAGGATTTTTATATGTGGCTGAATTTACATTAATATTTATGTTACAAAATTAGTAAATTATATTTTTCTTAATAATTTATCACTTAAATGTATGAAAATGTATATATTGCCACGCAAAAAGCTGTGACATCCGGGCCTCGTCCGCCACGCCCCCTCGTTCTTGTGCAGTGTTTATGCTTGGGTGCGGTGCTTAGCAATCCAGCACGAGGACGAGAGGGCATCACAAAAGTAAAAAAATGCAGAGGATAATTGCATTTTCCGCATTAATGCAGGGATTATTAGTTCGGTTCTCAGAAAAAATCTGCGTTGGACTGAAACCATGACTGCTGATCCATGTTAACATGGGGCTTATAACTGTATATATATCCGTCAGAGATGGGTGGAATGACCAAAAATTTTTGTCACGGTATTCACAGTCTAGGGCGACTTTTAGTGCCTGTGCAGACGGAGCTTGAGAGATGCAGAGAAGCAGAGTAGCAGAGAAGCAGAAGGAGTCTCGGAGCTGGTTTAGCACAGTTTTTACTCTTAAAATCAAATATAATTCAGTGAAAATGAGTCTAAAACCCAGGATGAGCGTCTTCCCAGGTGTTGGAGCTCTTTTTTCCCACTGGAAGATGAAGAAAATACAGAGGACAGGCACAGGAGATGAACCAGGGAGTGTGTGTTAGAATGTTCACACTTGGTAGAAGTATTTATTTCTGTTTTTTTTTACTTTCTTTGTATGGTTTGCTGTGTTGTATATTGGAAAAAGTACTCTGAGCTGCACTCTGACCCATGGTATCTGCTGTATAAATAAAGTTGTTGTTAATATTATAACCTGGCTAAAATATTTTTTGCAAATGTATCCACTCTGTCGGACTAAATACTATATATGTCCATGACGTGACATGAAGAGCTAACTGCTAAAGGCTAAACGCATGCATGTTTCTTTATAATGCTGAGATAAAAACATACTTTTGCGATTATTTAGCCCTTATTTTGGACTATCTTTGTCCCGTTTGATCCTGTTGATGTACAGAATCATACACATATCGTCAGAATCAGACGACCTTGAACTAAATGGCAGGTATATTAATATTTCTGTATATTAAAGTATTTTTGAGAAATTACAAGCACAAAAAGCCAAAAACAAGAAATAGCACAAAAATACACTCCTTAAAAGTAAGTAATTTTATGCCCTATAATCTACACACTGTTTTTCTGCCATATTGCGACTCTCACACAGAGCTTCACCACTCGCTCAAATCAAAAGTTCCCTTCCCCCAGCGGTGCAGCAGTGAAAAAGGTCCCCCTTTAAATAGTTTCCAGTTGTGCCATTTTCCGAACAGCTTTAGGCTGTTTAAACCGGTACTGCGCATTAGAAAAATTCATATCATAATAATAAAAAACAGTTTTCAATATGAGCCAGTATACCGCCTGGCACTAAAATCCATACGTGCATACATATGCATACATACCAAAAATTTTCGTCCGAAAATGGCAAGAAATGCATTTTCGGTTTTAGCCGAATTTTTTTTTAATGCGACCAAAACAGTGATGGTGCAATGATGACAAAACCACAGCCTGCACACGAACTCTGGTCGATTAGTCAGCATTTTTTGCGTATATGTGAACACGCCAAACAAACTCAGACCACTCTGAAACGAACCGAACAGAGACCACCTCGGGAGGTGGTCTCAGTTCAGTTCGCTTTGAGTCTGCGGCACAGTTCAGTTAACTCACACATTTTTAAACACAAAGCTCTCCGAGTTAGCTTCAACTGTTTTTGCCCTATGGGCTTATCGTAGGTAGATCAAGTGGTAACCATATATGTCTATGCGGGAAACAACCAAAAATACGAATAAACGAATTAATGTTCATAAAAAATAAACAACCCAATAAGTACATAAATAAAGGGACTTGTCAAGATTAAGTTTCTGTACCAAGCTGCTCAGACTCAAAGCATTCTTGCTCTCCATCAGCTGAAGAATGATGGTAGCAGAGATCTTTGTGAAAAATGTAGAAGTTTGGTAGAGCTTTTAACCATCTACTCTTATGTGGAAAAACTATAATGGTAGCAGGCTGGATGAGGAACTAAAGTATGAACAGAAAAAGAACTGAGGCTCCATCTGAGCTAAAGAGGAGCAGAAAGAGAACCGAGTCCCTTTCAAATGAACTCACACTGTGAACAGAAAAAGAGCTGAGTTCCCTTTC
>JBBPCX010071380.1:0-10064 GCA_037974365.1 Hydrocynus forskahlii
CCAGCCGTTGTTTGGATTGTGAAACTCCATCAGCAGCTCCTGATTTAATTTAATGAAGGACTGATCGAGTCAAACCATGTTTCTGATGGAAACTACAGTAATACTGAACTTCCACAAGGAACACACTGTTATACTGAGCAGAACACTATTTACTGTAGAATGATATTTATATTTATTCTTTTTAGAATTATTTAGTATATTTAGTAATATTAATGTGAAAAATCTAAACACTTTTTTGTTGTATTTTTAAAAAATAAATATTACTTTTGCAAGACTTTTGCACATCCTGTTTTATTCACAGTTTCGTGGTGTTATTTATGAATCTGATGATGGTGAATTTTGTGTAGTTGCACTGACTTTAAAGGGCTCAGTCAGAGGTGCACTATGATAAAACAAAGTCTGATTCTGATCATTGTCATTATTGTTTTATTGATCTGACCTAAACACAGAATCGGCAGTGAGCTGTGAGCTATTATTGCTCATGAGGGAACCCTGCTCACAGTCTGACCCAGAATTCTGACCGGAGATGAAGCCACAGAGAGAACATTGTTAAATTTAGAACTGGTGACTTCACTCCACTTCCCTATAAAAGTCCTGTGAGCTAATGAAATGGAGAGAGAGAGAGAGAGAGAGAGAGAGAGAGAGAGAGAGAGAGAGAGAGAGCGAGAGATAGGCAGAGAGCGAGGGAGAGAGAGAGAGAGAGAGATAGGCAGAGAGGGAGAGAGAGAGAGAGATAGGCAGAGAGGGAGAGAGAGAGAGAGAGAGATAGGCAGAGAGGGAGAGAGAGGGAACCAGAGAGCGAGGGAGAGAGAGAGAGAGAGATAGGCAGAGAGGGAGAGAGAGGCTCAGAGAAAGAGAGAGAGAACCAGAGAGAAAGAGAAAGTGAAAGCTATTTGCAGAACAGGTCAGATGAGCAAAGCAGATCTACATACGAGAAGTCTGTTTAAAAAGGAGGTTTCTCAAACTTCATGGTTTCTTTTTTTAAAACTTGGCCTGAGTCCAAATCTGCACTTCATGCCATGTGACTTCTGTGAGAGGTGTTACACCCCAGATTAGCAGCTGTTTTTAAGATGTTAGTGTGTTGCATTGCATTGCTTTAAAGGAATACCTTATCCAAACATACTTATGTGTGCTGAAGTCTATTGTGAACATGGCTTAGCTTAAAGGTATGAAATGTTGCATCTGTTTGCTAAATGCTAAGTATTATGGCGCTTTTCCACTGGCACAAGGAACCGCACCGCACCGCCTACAAATGTTTTTTCAACTAAAGCGACCTGTACCCGAGTCGAACCTGAGCTGTGCGATGGCAGGGCTAAAAGTGGGCTACAGCCGAGCTGTATTTTCTTTTCTTTTCTTTTCTTTTTTTTACTGTGGAGATACAAACTTACACATGGGAAGTTGCCAAGACAAGCAGAGATTGGTTTTATGGCCCAAAACCAATTCTGCTCTATTGAACCGGCGCCTCTTCTGATTTGTGTTTTACCGCTGAACTACGGAGGAGGACGTTAACTCTCTGTCTATTACCAGGAATGATAATAAAAATAAAACATGCGTCAGCAATCACACTAATTAGAGTGTGTCCAGGTTGGGCAGTGAATGCTACACACAAATCACACAAAACGTCACAGCAAACTATATGTCCGTTTGCTACTCATAAGAAACAGTGTTTTCCGACTTTTCTGTCAGTTTTTGGATGTGGTCTTGTGTATCTGCAGGAATTTTGCTTTACAGAACTGAAATTGTGCCGCGTTCACCTGTCTGTGTCCGTGGCGCTCTTCACACTTAGAAAAAATTAAACAAATTGCTTCAGAAACGTTAACTCACATAACATGATGAGTTTATTTACAGAAAAATTTCAAGATGAGGCCCTCATTTCTGTCCACCTTCCCATCAAACCACTATTTGTGTTACTAGTAATTCACTTAACTGTAAGTTATTTGTCTGTGGTTTTTATACCCAGCATTTTGAGTAGATATTGTATGTTGTTCTTGTCTCTGTGTGTCTATGCAGTCATAACATTTCCTCCAGGCTCAGTAGTTTTCTGATTCTGATCACGTCTAGTTTAGCTAAAGTTACATCAAGACAACTTTATCATTTATCTGAAACTCTCTTTTTTGTCTCAGACTCTAATAAAATATTATCAGTTGTATCATCAGTCATTTCACATGAACATATAAAATGAAAATAAACAGTTTCTTTGTTTCTATTGGTGCCATCAGAAGGGAGGTTCACATCCTGACTTAATTTTTTTTTCACCGGGGCGATTTTTGCATTTGGTGAGATTTTGTGAATGAAGGCAGTGTTTGAAAACTGTTCTTCTTAAATGACGTAATCAGGCGCTTCTTCTT
Organism: Hydrocynus forskahlii; assembly: GCA_037974365.1. NCBI lineage: Eukaryota > Metazoa > Chordata > Actinopteri > Characiformes > Alestidae > Hydrocynus > Hydrocynus forskahlii. Next base: position 2,349 of record JBBPCX010071380.1, read on the forward strand.
TAACCTGCTGGCGAGTGTGTGAGGTTGTTGTGGAGTGGAGTTAATTGAGGACAGCTGTGATAACGATCTCCCTCCGTCTCTCCCGCGAGGCCCGTCCCCGGCCGCTCGGGTTTTCTGGAGCAGAGCCCGTCCCGATACGCCGCTTTCATCTTTCACTCGTCTGCACGCCTCCGAGAAAACGCCAACCCTTAAATACAGCCGCATATTTAAGCTCCGCTAATTAACATCCTCAGCCTCCTCTCGGCCCTTTGAGGTTAAAGACAAGGAATGAAAGAGCCGCTCCGCTGCTTGAGCGCTTGTTGATGTTGATAATGATGAGTTATAAAGTGGGTTTGGAAAATGTTTGGATCCGGCTGATGGGCGTCATGATATTCGCACATGCCTCCACTCACTGGAAGCAGATTTCACAGCTGATTAACAGCTCGCAGTTATTTTGCTTTCAGAAGTGTGTCCAGAGCAGAGAAGGATATTTTCCAAGGGGCGATTATTGACCTCATTCACTGAAATTCAAGTTGTTTATTTGTATAGCCCATTATGCGCTTTACAGGAATAGAATAAAAATAGAAATAAATCAGGAAATAAAACTAGTAGAAAGTAAAAAAAAATATTAAAGAATGCACAGAAAATCAGTAAAAGAAGATTGCAAAAGTGCAACGAAAGTGCAGATATGTAAAAGAAGCTGAAGGAAAATAGTGCAGTTTTTAGCAGCTTTTTAAAGCTCCAGTCGGTGCAGATCTGATTCTGATGGGTACTTGGTTGGACAGCATAGTGGATAAACACCATTTCACCAGGTTTAGTTTCAGATCTTTTCTCCGCTAGCTGAGCAGCTCCTGTATATCTAAGAGACCCACCAGGATCATAAACACCAAAAATATCAGAGATGCATTTAAGGCCCACACCACAGAGTAACTTGTTCATGATAAGTAATGCTTTGAAATCAATTCTGTACTGAACTGGGAGCCACTGCAGGAACCTGAGAACTGGAGTGATGTGATCTCTGTTCTTGGTTTTAATTAGAACTCTAGCAGCAGCATTTTGAATGATCTGGATCTCTAATTGACTTTTTGGGGAATCCCAGTGACGAGAGTGTTGCAATAGTCAACACTGCAGGAAATGAATGCATGGATAAGTTTAACAGTCCATATACATTTTATTATTGTTTTCCCCCATATTTTACATTTACTACAAATATGGCCATTTGCATTCATAAGCTAAAGCATACTTTATTTTAAAAACCTGATTAACTGTTTATGTATTAATTATGATTTAGGCAAAAAGGTGCATTTGACTGGCCTAAATGTGACTGTCAGAGGAAGCGGGAGGATCTGAGACGTGTCTGTTTTGTGAGTGCAGGAAAAAAACAAAAAAACAAAAACAAATGTGAGGCTGTGTTTGTCTCCATAGCAACAGGGGCTGTCTGGGACCAGGGGATGCTGTCTGTTTCAGAAGGTGCTTGTGTAAGTGACACCCAAAGGAACGTGAAAACACACACACATACACACACACACACACACACACACATACACATTACCGAGGCTTTGGTACACACACTCTTTGCTGGCTTATTAGTGTTTAAGAACCAAAAATCAAAAGTACCCAGTTGCCCCTCCCCCTTAATCTAAATATAACTAATAAGCCAATACATGTTAAGTTTCCCTTTAAGAAGGTGGGGGATTTTAGCCCACCGCTGAAACTGCAGCTTTTCACAACCGACACCATATGAGAAAACAAAGACGTGAAAACAGCCATTTTTGAAAGCACTGTTTTTGTGATGTCAAAAAAACATACAACGTTTACATACATCCATCCACATATGGCTCATTTACATATAACTCTTAAAGGCACAGCAACACAAATATCCCGTCTAATTAAACATAAACACGTTGTAATGTTAAGGGTGTGTTGGATGGACTGTTCCTGGTACATGAAACATGATCTGGGGTAATAACTGTTTGGGGGAAACTTTGATCAAAGCAGTTTATCATTTCATTTATTCCCTCTTTTTTAGGTGTAGATTTTTTTAAATGCCAAAATTATAAATGACCAGCACTCGCTCCGCGTGGGCGTGCAGAGGAAGGTAAATAGACTGCTGCTCTGTAAAGACCACTCAAGGTCGTTTCCTCTATATTTAGACCTGATAAGATCCTGTAATTTAGCAGAATCACTCTCTTACCTTTCCACTCTTTCATCCACTCTGTCACTCACCCAAATCAAAAACAAAGAGCGGGGGAGGAGAAAGGGGTCAGTTCAGCCTGAATCATTATCATAGTGCTTTTGCAATACAGTTTCAGTGTAATTATATTATTATACATAATTGTGTATTTATGTAGCAAATTACATCTACGTTCAATTTACATTTGGCATCAACAGGTACAAGTACAGAGACTGCGCTTCTGAGTCTTTGTAGTTTGTGAAAATGCCCCCCCACACACACCAACAATGGTCACGTGATATGAATTATTATATATTAATTATTATAACTTGAGTTTCTAACTAGGTTAAATGGGATTTTTACCAATATTTTATAAAGCTTGTCCAACCTAGCAACATCATCTATGAAAGAACATGTTTGTGGGAGGAGCCTGGATGGGGATTTAAAGGGGCTTTCTGGTTAGGTTTTCATATTACGTTCAGTTAGACATACTAGTGAAACCTTCAACAAGTTCAGACTTCTGTTGTTTTTTAGGCCTAAATTTTATTTATTAAATTATGTAAACACGTTGCATTAAAACAGGCATTTAAATGCTGAAGGTTCTTTGCATATTTTGCACTTCAGAATCAGAGTCAGACAACTTTATTGATCCTGGAGGAAATTGTTTATGTTACAACTGCACAGACACACACAGACAAGAAGGATACAAAATATAAAGTCTAAATAATACTCTGTACTAAATACACTACACTTTATACACAAATGCTGTGGTCAGAGAGAGGTCGATTTTAATACTATAGATAAATAAATAAATTACGACTGAAGTCGTTTCCTAGGAACACGAATAGTGGGTTGGAATTGTTCTCTATACCGAGTCTGTTACTGAACATAATAGAGACATAAGTAGTGATACTGCACATGATGATAAATACAATAAAGATAGTGCACAAGTAATGATGAAGAAAGAACAAATGCATGCAGATCATGTCTGTCCGAAAGGTGTTTGTATGTCTGGAACCGGGGTGAAGTTTGAATTCCATAGTCAATATTATTTCTACACCAGAATCGGATGCAGCGAAACTTGAAATGAACTATTTTAGGTGTCCGACATTGTTGTAACTGAAGTGTGTACAACAAGGTGTTTTGTTTTTGTTCTTTTGATGCTGCACCAGCTTCTGGTGTGCTGGAACCCAAAGGAGCGATACGTCTGCATCCCAGGCCTCAGGCGTTTGGCTTTTTTCTGTCTGTCTGTCTGTCTGTCTGTCTGTCTGCTTTATGAATTTTGTGTGTTTAGCATGATGTTTTCCTCAGATCTAGTGATTAAAAGGATCTCTCTCTCTCTCCGCTCTCTTGGTTTTTGCACTCCAGCCAGCACCGTAAATGATGGAGCTCAGAAACAGGAGCCCAGCTCATCAGTGAATCAGCGCTTTTAAATAAAGCCTCACTAAAGTGGAGAGTAATTAAAGCATGTCTTTTCACTCGAGTCTAATAATAGTCTAATTGGTGCGGGATTTTTTTTTTTGTTGTGTGTGTGATGTTTGTGTGTGTATGTAGACAGCTGGACTGGATACACACACACTCACACACACATGTACAGTATTAATCTCCCTCCCTCTCAGACCTCCCTCTGCCAGCACTGCATTCTGATTGGAGGAGATCATGCAAGCTTCTTTGAGGATCTTTACCGGAAAGCGCGGTGCTTGTTGGCACAGTAAGAAGTGAAAAAGGAGAATCTGGCTGGCATTAATGTGATAGTTCAGCAAAAAATAAAAAATTAGCCACATTTTACCCTTAATTACCCTTAATTTACTCACTCAGCCATGCTTTCGTCTTCCACTTTTAGCACCATTGATGCCCCCAACGAGCTTATGAGCTTATTTTGCACAAATACGCACCGACTGCAGGGTTAAATGTCAAATTTGTGTAAAGGCATTTATCTATAGTTTTTATATCCACCTCTCTTACTGAACACAGCATTTTGGGTATAAAGTATAGTGTATTTAGTACAGAGTATTTTCTGGAGAGTGTGTTAAGTGTGTATAGCATTGTGTATTTAGTGTTTAGTACAGTGTATTTCCTGGGGAGTTTTATTTGACGTTTATATTATAAACGTGACATAAGTAGTTTCCTCCAGGATCAATAAAGATTTCTGATTCTGATTCCGATTTTAAATACATTGGTCTGAGAAGTAAAGTGATTTGTCTCCTGTCTTCCTGAACTGTTGCTTTAAGGTTCCTGTAGCTCATCCATAACCAGCAGGTCCACTGAGACGGAGTACAGCAGAGAGAGGGAGAGCAGGAGAAAGAAGAGAAATGAGAGAGTGGGGGAGAAAGGCAGAAGGAAAAGGAGAGAAAGGAGGGAGAGTAACAGAGAGAGAGAGCAACAGAGAGAGAGAGAGAGAGAGAGAGAGACAGACAGACAGACAGAGAGACAGAGACAGACAAAGAGAGAGAGAGGCAGACAGACAGACAGAGAGAGAGAGACAGAGAAACAGACAAACAGAGAGAGACAGAGAGAGAGAGACAGAGAGAGAGACAGAGAGACACAGAGAGAGAGACAGACAGACAGAGAGAGAGAGAGAGACAGAAAGAGAGAGAGAGAAGGAGAGAGAGTAAATGGAAAAAAGACCCTCTATATGGATGTAGTTTGTAGTGTCTTTACGTCTCTGGGATGCACAAATTTCCAAACCTTAATCTGAATCAGAGTTTCACTCAGGTCCTCCACGCTCATATCAAATTCCTGGGACATAGCGAGAAGAGAGGCAGGGAGAGGAGCGTTAGTTTACTGAATGAGCCGTTTTTACTCTAAATCTTTGTGTGAATCAGTGATTTTTACTTGTGTTACTCTGTCCAGTCTCTCCTGCAGAGACGCCACTTCCTGTCTGTGCCGAAGCACCTCCTGCTCCATGCAGACATGTTTCTCTCTCAGGGCGGCGCTCAGGGCTACATCATAAAACCACGGTCGAGTTTTATGAATAGTAATACAAGAATAGGTTAGGGCTGGGACCACGTATCAATGTAAAATAGGGCATAAAGCCATATATGTTTTATTGTCTTTTTTTTTCACATTTTCTGTGTGTGAGCGTTTCTCTCTGTGACTTGATCCACGGCCTGCAGCTCTAGACGTGTTTTTACTGTATTTACTTCATGAGTGTGGTGTGAGAGACACACAGTGAGTGCTGGGCTACAGAGAAAATGCCCTTAGAGACAGTAGTTACTGTGCGTTATTAAAGTTTAGTCATGTAGAGACCTTCCAGGTTGGTCAGACGCTGCTCCTAAGTCCAAAATGAATGGGTTCAAAAGGAGCTTTCGTGCAAACTTTGCTAATTGTTGTTTTCACGCAGACAAACGTCCTTTGGTGGTTTGACTTTTTCGCCGAACTCGGCTGCAAATGGAAACTGTCCCAGACGTGCAGAATGCGCCGTTACAGGAAACCCATTGTTTTAAATAATGAAAGAGAACTAGTTATAGACAGTTTGGTCCCATTTTCTTTATCTAAATTGCTACTTATCGCAGCCATACGATAGATATTTCTGTTCCATCGTCGTAACACATCTCTTACCCCTCTCTCGCTCTCGCTCCTCCTGAGTCCTCTCATGCTCTTGTCTTATCTGTTCTTTTTCTCGCTCCAGGTTTCCTCTCTCTCTCCTCTCATCTTCCAGCGTATTCTCAAGCCTCTGCACTTCAGCTCTCCACCTCTCCTCTCTCAGGCGCTCCCTCTCTCTCTCCTTGTCCTCATGTTCTTCTTGGTTGCTCTGGGCAGACAGAGTGCTGGGGTGGAAATCAGCCAAGAACAGAAGATGCGTGTGATTCTGGACCTGGCTGGAAGGACAATTGCTCCCACAACAACATTTTTTTTAAATTCCTCATTTTGAACACATACATACATTTAACTGAGAAACTATGTACTCAACATGTGGACTAAAAATGTGTTGCCTGGTTAAAGTGCCCATATCATGAAAAATGTCACTGCTTTTTTGAAAAGAACGTGTTTGATGTAGAAGTTTCGAAACATCATTTATTCCTCCAGTCTATATGGCCCGTTTACGGAAAGAGCAGAAAGAATAACCCATTTAGAACTGGCTGTTCTTGTGATGTCACAAAAGCCAGTGCATTTCCATACGTCCATCCGTCCCGCCTGCATCTTTTTGAATGAAGCACAACGCCAAAACAAATCCTAAACAGCCTGTTTAGTTTTAAGGATAAAAAGAGGTTAGAAACTAGTCGTACAACAATGAATTTTATTTTGGCACATAATTTAACGTGTCATTGACAATATGGTCTCTTAAATGACAGCTACAGTGCAAATACGAATGGAAAAAATGTTTAGAAGAGTGCATGACTAATATACTATTAATGAAAGAGTGTAAAACAGTATGATAATTTAAGGGCTTGTAATTTAACTGGTCTCCTAAAATCAGAGTTTTGAGGGACACATTACCGAAACCCACCTCTCCAGAAGAGCATCATAGCTTCTCTTCAGGAGGTTCCTCTCCCCTTCCAGATCTGAGACTCTCTCCTGAAGCTAAAACGGAGAAATGTCCACAGAGAGGGGTTTAGTTATTCAGAATCCGATTTAGAATCATTACCCTGCAGTAAAATTGACTGCAAAGACACGGAGAGACACAAAGACAAGAACAATATAAAATATAAAGTCTAAATGAATCCAGTAAAACAATCTGTGAAACACACTATGATATACACACAACGTGCTGGGGAATGAATACTATAGATCAGTAATTAAGATAAGCATTACTACAGGTAAGTAGATAAGTAAAAAAAAGAAATTAAGAGGCAATGTGTCACTCACTTTTGAACCGTGGCTGTTTAAGCTATGCTAAGGCATAAATATCCAAAATGACAGAACAAAGCATTATTCAATAACCTGTGAAAATGATACCGAGTGTTCAGGGTCACTGCAGCGTGGGGAAAATGTCAACGATGAGACAAAGTTGATAAAATGGTCCATCCAGGCATTGTTGAAAATGAGTGGAAATCTGTCAGTAGTCATGATAGTTATAAAGCCACCGGCCCACTTTCTGGAACTTGTGTGTGTTTTGTGAAAAAAGGACATAAACGCTATAAGTGCAGTACCTCCTCCAGGCCTTGCAGTGAGACAGTGGCAGTACTGAGCTGACCCTCTAGGGTCAGAACTCTCTGTTTTTCCTGTTTTAACTGTTCACTCAACTCCTCCACCTTTTCCAGTAAAGTCCCCTGACTCTCGCGCAGGGACCTCTGACCCTGAGACACAACGAGAGAAAACACATGAATTACATTTATTACAATTATAGCATTCATTCATTTTCTTAATCCTTACTAGGGTCGCGGACACACACACACACACACACACACACACACACACAGACACAGTCACACACACACACACACAGGCACACACACACACACTCTCACACACACACACACACACAGGCACACACACACATACACACACACACACATACACACAGACACAGTCACACACACACACACACAGGCACACACACACACACACTCTCACACACACACACACACACAGGCACACACACACATACACACACACACACA
>JBBPCX010071381.1:0-10064 GCA_037974365.1 Hydrocynus forskahlii
CTTTGGAGACTATTTTACCTCACGACGCCCTGCATGTATCCCTCTACCATGAATGGGTTTAGTTTTAGGACCAAAATTTTCTCAGAACTCTGGTAGAACGTCTCAGGCGTTTTAGATTTTAGAGGCAGAAGTCTGGTTCCATTCACCTCCACTGAGTTTCTCCAGAACCCACTCTGAACCACCCTGCTTACATCTTAACCACTTCTTTTCGCAAGATCAAGATTCAGCTCCTGAACTGCTTTGCGAGTGTGTTTACTTTTACACAGGAAATGCCGAAATGCCTACATTCTGCTGACAGGAAACCCAGATAATTATTTCCTGTATGCCATTTTAACAAGGTTGATATTCCCTGAATATTTTGCTGAAATAACAAAGTAACATTGATATAAAAAATTCAAATGGTCATTTAAATTATTTTTAAAAAATACACAAAAATACACATTTCTATGCATTCCTACAGGTGCTGTGAGATTAGAAGAATGGTGGAATACTGAATAGTATTTTTACTTGGAATGCCTATTTATAAAACAAATAAAATGAATGAGTAATTTAAAAATGTACAAATGAGGTAAAATTAGGTAAATGTAAGCATTTCAGCGCAGTATTCCAGCTTCACCTCAACGTTCCACTCTTCTGAACCATGATAAACACATGATTAAATATTGTTTTACAAAATCAGTCAAGTCTAAAGATCTGCTGATACCTATTTTCTCAAGCAAATATCTGCTGATCTCAGTATACAATAATTAAAACGGTAATTATTATATACATTGAGGAGCTTCACCCTCCAATCAGAGAGTTAATACAGTTAAAAGTTTGGAATAACTTATTAAACATACATGAAATTAGATGTATTAGATGTTGTATATAATGTCATGTTTTTGGCAACAACAAGGACCTAATAAATTATAAATAAAACTACATAATGATCTATTTATTTTAGTTAATTTATTAGAACTTCACTTTGGATATTCATTTTGTTAGACCTTCAGTCTTCATTTAAATTTACTAAGAACTTTATTCAGGGTATTTATTTTATTAGACCTTCATTCTTTATATACATTTTATGACAATTTCACTCTGGATATGACTTTTGTGAAAACTTCATTATGGGAATGAATTTTATTAAAAGCTCATTCCGGATATTAATCTTATTAGAAATTTATTCTGCATATTATTTTATACGAATTTCATGTTTGATGTTCTTCGGTTTCGCCAGTCATTGTAGAATCATTTCCAGCTCTATTCTTCATTCTGGGAAAATCTAACATTTCAACTTCAATTTGGGGAGCTTCCTACTAACAGGCAAAATGAGTAGATTCGAATTTTTGGAATTATGTCCGAATTACACAGTCACTGTTTTTATAACATTGGTCCCCTCCTCTGCAACTAAAACAACCTTCCCTTCTTCCCTCTCTCCTCTCATCAGTCCTCTCTTCTTCCTCAGACAACGGAACCCAAAAACCGCGATTACAACACCTGAACTTATACTCAGGACCACCAAACCCAAAGAAAGGAGGAGTGAAGTATTTCCACCCTGTTGGACTGAATAGTCCCAGAGCCCCACAGAAATCATACTGACTCCTATCAAGGTGCCCCAGAATCCAAAGGCCAACATGCAGGCCCCCCAGGACATCTCCATGCCTCCGGTCACCACAGTGAGCCCCGCCACCGCGACCGTCCCACTGGGAAAGGTGAGGGTTTCAGACTTTGGGTCAAAAGTCACCGTTGGGATGGGTTCAGGCAGTGCAGAGGGATCCAGGACTGATTCCATAATGACCAGTAGCTGCTCCTGCAGTGTCCGATGATTTGGTTAGAAGTGTCAAATGTCTCTCAGGCAACTTGATCTGACTAGTTTTATTTGTCCCAAACCTACCTTGAATGACTTGATTAAAAGTCCTAAATATTCCTTAGATATTTGATGAGTAGTCCTAAGCGTTTCTTACATGACAACTAGTTTTAGAGGCACCAAAGTTTTCTTAAATGACTTGATCAAGAATTCCAAACGTTTTTGTAGATGGCTCGACTTTGTTGTTAATATGCAGCCAGGTTCATCTTCATAAGGATGCTCGTTATACTTTTCCCAGTTGGAATAGTGTCAGAAACCACTCCAGAGCAGCAGGCTGTGAGGGCTTAAATCAGTGGTCTGTCTCTTCTTTGGGTGTGTTGTGGTCAAAGTGAGCTCTTTTTCCTGGGATATGCTTCACTTCCTCCTGTTGGCTCCAGTCATTTCCATGAAGGCTGGGAGGTAGTTGGAAGGGAAGCATTAGTGTAAGCTTTACAAATGCATGACTTCATATTTGAATGCAGGTGTGTCTTCACAGATGTTTTGGATAAGCCACCTGATTTTGGGATCTGTGTAACTTTAAGCCTGAAGACCTTGCTGTGCGATTAAGTCAAGAGTTTGTACATTAATAAAAACTGGACAGATGCTTTAAGACATTTTGTAAGCCACATTATAGCGGTGTAATATTGTCAATAATACCACAGAGCTTAGGGCAAGCAGAAATGGTCTGTTTTGTAACTTTTGGAAATTGTCTTTTTTGGATTTTTTTAAACATAAAACCACATTACTGTACATATTTCTCACACTATTACCCATCATAATCTACCCACCAGTTTTGCACAGCAAAGGCAAGATGACTTACATAACTTTTACATCCAGAGTCCTCATTCTAAGGTCAAAATTAGAGTAAAATAATTAGATGTTATTTCTTGGTTTCATATGCTCTCCTCAGGATTGGAGAATGTAATTACTTAAAAGCAAACAAGACTGGGAATAAAAAGAGAACTAACAGAAAAGATACAAATTCCTCACCTTTCAGCTCAAGTTTTATTCCTCTGCAAAGCTACGAATGAAGCCTTCAAAGATCCCGAGTGGCTTGGAGAGCCATTCCCTTGGGCTGGTCGTTCTTAAAGAAGGGGTCGAGAGCTTTAGCCTTTTATGCGGCGTGTCTCCACCTGCAGAAGTGTTTGTGTCCACGTGGGACAGGCCTGTTGTTATTATGTTGGTTATCATTTGTTTGTCATCCTGAAGGAAAGCCGGGTCTGTCATCAAGCATCATTATGACCCATTACCTCCTATTTATCTAAGGCCCACTCCCTTCCTCTGCTCCCTCCATCCCTCTCTCTCTCTCACTCCCTCGCTCAGGACTGGGGTGGACTTTGAGTGGGTGCATTGTTTTCTGGGCAGAAAGCTGGAGTGTGTTTTTCTTCTCATTCAGAAGAAATTTCCCTCTTCAGTGTGTTCTGTTGGTCTTTCCCTTGTGTCTTTATCCTGCCTCTGTGTTTCGTCATGTCTTGTAGGGACAAAAGCAGTCCATGCAGAAATGCAGCACAAGTAAATGGCCAACGGCTTTCTTTTTGTTATTTTGACTTTCATGGGGACGTCTCAGGGGGACGCCTCAGTGGGACGTCTGAGACAAAACATTTAGTCATCTCCTGAGAGATAACAGTCCGGTACAGGTTAAGTGAGTTCCTAGTGGGTTGTATTTTTTTACAAAGCTGGCCACACGTAGTTGCTTGACCATAACTGCCTTGTGTTTAAAGCTATTAGTGGTTGATATTTTGAACATATATAAATATAAAGTAATACTGGAATTGTAATGAACCCTTTATTTTATGAATCCTGTTAACATTCTTCCAGTGTATTATGTCAAATGAAGTTCTGCCATCTAGACCAAGGACACAGTTGAGAACCTCTTCTGAAGTACTCATTGTTTACTGTTTAACATGGACGTGCCTCCTAAACATGATACCAGTGGCCAACACCAATGGCCATACAGAAAATCAGAACTGTGACTAAAATGACTGAGTCGGTACATCAACAATAAAAAACATTCACATGGCTGATCTGGGCAGAAATTAAATCCCAGAGTGTCCCTGTAAAAGAGCCAATTCCCACCAGGACCATGTGTAAATTTAATATTCACACAGTGTTGTGTAATGGAATCCAAATAGAACAAATGGGAATATGTGCTGAATGCTAGTTTTATTATTGTAAGATTTTCATATATCTAGACAAGGTGAACACTATAGAGAGGACAGTTCATCACAGTGTCAATATTTTAGGGCTCTTTGAGTACATGTGGGATATCTGTGAGACTCCACGGAGGTTGTGCCATGTACATTTCCAGAGGAACTAGATCATTAATCTAGCACTTACAGAGCTGGATCATTCATCTTTATTGATGATGGAACTGTATCACTCACCTTTAATGATGATGGAACCTGATCATTCATCTTTATTGGTGATGGAACCGGATCACTCACTTTTATTGGTGATGGAACCAGATCACTCATCTTAGTTGATGATGGAACCGGATCACTCATCTTTATTGATGATGGAACCGGATCACTCATCTTTATTGATGATGGAACCGGATCACTCATCTTTATTGGTGAAGATGGAATCAGATCACTCACCTTAACCAGTGACCACAGTTATTGATCTTTACTGATGATTTAACCAAGTCACTCGCTTTTACTGGTGATGCAATCGGATCACTCATTTTAATTGGTGATAGAATCAAATTACTCATGTCATCTTTATTGCTTTGCTTATTGCTTGACTTGTTGTCAAAAATGTTTATGCTGTGTTTCAGTGTCAAAACTGAATTGTTCTTCACTGTGAAATGAATTGCCCAACCTGAAGTCCAACGTACAGCTACGATTTAAACCTGCCCCCACTAAATCTTCACCTTAAGGGCACCGAGTGTTATAAATCGAGTGGTCTAAATATACACAGCCCTCCAGGTGAGCCAAACAAAGTCAAAGCCAGAGCAAAAGTAAATCCCTGGCAGACTGAGTAGTGAGTAGGAGGAACACACTCCAAAACACAATTCATCCAATAAAAGAGACTGATGTATGAGGTTGCATAAGAGGTTGCATTTGTTTTCAAGCAAATGTGATGAAGGAGCTGGTGTGACATGCTCTACTCTAGCCAGAGTTTCTGTATTTTCCATAGATTGATGATATATTTATTTATTTTGAACTGCTGCTGATCTTTTGCACACGTAAAGAACACAATTACATTCCTGTCTTGTTGCTTTCCACATGACTGCTGACGCAACATTCCCATTATTTGGATGTTTAAAAATGACCTTGTACCAAATAGCACATCCTTGTGCCAAACTGCACATTTTTACTTCTAGTTCATTCATATATGTGTATTCTGTGTGTCCTTTTTATACACAGGGTGGAGCCACGCCATCTCGTCTCACTGTATACGTGTATTTAGCTGAGATGACAACAAAATTTCCTAAATACACGTATACAGTGAGATGAGATTGCTTGACTTCGACGTTGATAAAAGGATCTAACACACAAAATCGGACTGAAAGAGCACAAAGCTGCTGTTGTTGTACAGAAATCCAAACTCTCTGAATTTCCAACATAGTGAAAAGTGTGGAACTGCTCAATATCCAATGAAAACCGCCTTATCTTTGAAACATGCTGGAGGTAGTGTCATATACAGCTGCAGTTGAACAAGATCGCCCATCTAGTCTTTACTGATGATGAAACTTTTTTATTAAGTCACAGTATAATAACAATACATCTGTTTCACTGTACTGGGAATATTTATGGCTGTAAATAAATAAGAAGCTAGTGGAAAGCAATAGGAGGGTATGTTATATAATCAAACACAGTGAGTTAGTGAAGCTTAAAATATCTCTCACTGGTTTGAAGGATCACACTAGAATTATTCTAATGTTTAGGTGCATTACAATCTATATTCCACTTCTGAGTGAATCAGAAGTGTAGGTCACACCCTGGCACACAGGGCTCGGCACCACCCTTTTGACAAATACGATAACCCACACCACCCTCTCACAAGGTTGTGGAACACAGATCTGATTGCACCCCCAGGGTTCAACAAATACATCTGTCACACCCCCATTGGACCAGTAGACAAATAAGATTGACATACTCATCCTACTAGAGGATACACAAATACAGTTGCCAAAATCTATAATATATGATTTTAATTCTGATTGGGCTACATGTAAACCACTGGAAAACCTCAAATACAAAAGAACTTAAACAGACAACTGATAACATCGGGGATGAAGTACAGATGCAAAGAAGATGAACTTGCGACAGAATGGAAAGTTTGGAAATGCTCTGTATTCCAAGCAAACCACTTCACCACCATCTGTAAAACATGGTGGAGGTAGTGTCATACATCATACACCCAACCAATTAATAACAGAATTGGATAAATCATATTTGTTAATAATTGAATGGCATCATTTGTCTTTATTAATAAAGGAACTGGATCACATGCCTGATGATGGGAAGGGATCAATCATCTTCACTGATAATGGAATGATATCACTTGACTTTACTGATGATGAAATGGCATTAATTATCTTTATTCATCATGGAATGGGATCACGCATTCACTAATGATGGAACTAGATCACTTGTCCAGCCCTTAATGATGTCTGAACTGATGTCACCCACCTTTATGTGTGATCTGTGGAACATGGTTACGAAAAACCACAGTGATGGTGACAAAGTCCATCCAGCAGATGAATTAGATGCGATCAACTGAAAGGGTAAGGGTTACGCAAGTCTTTATCTTCTGATCCCTGTGTGGATAAAAAAGCGCTGGGGACAACCCAACCAAACGTAGCTGTGTTGTGTTGTGCTGATTCGAGCATAATTGGCTCTGAAGGAGTAATCCAATATAACGGGGCTTCCAAAGGCCATGAATAGCCCAGAGACAATCCCTGTACAACCAAGAGGGTAGTGGGGTATAGCAGGTTTAAACAAGCTAGTAAATCAAGTGAAAGGAGCAGCACAGTTAATAACTATGTTTGGGTTTTGAAGGAAATACAGCGGGTGGTGGTATGTACGTAGATAGCGATACTTCCTGACAGCTTTAAGTGTTCTTTGCTTGATGAAACCCAGTCATTCATATATTAGAAGAGAGCTTCAGTGTGGGTTTGCTGTGAAACTCTGTTCTGGACAAACTCACGGGGAGTCAGAACTGTTCATAGTGGTGATGAATGGAATCAGATGTCTGCCTCTAGAAGCTCCCTTCCCGAACATTAATCCATTAAATTGTTATGTTTGTAATGCCTGAGAGCTTAGACATTGTTTTCCTATAGTCTTGAAAACACAAAATGAAACCCTTTCATGGTGGAGGGATACATTCAGGGTGTCAGGAACTAGTCCCTACAGAAGACTGATTTAGTTCAGATTCACTATTTCACCATCATCAACATCCATATTAACAGTCAGAGACACATGGAGCTTCACTGGGGGGGACAGAGGATAAAACAGCTGGATTTGTGTCGGAGACGTCTGGTTCCATTCACCTCCACTGTAAAGAAATCAGAGTCCCTACAATGGACCCTTTCACACCAAACCCACACTAAATGAGACTGAATTGATGTTTGAGAAATTGGTAGAATGCCCGCTTTTGCTGCAAAAATAGACTCTATTCTTTTGGGAGGAAGTTGGGACATTGCTGTGAGGACTGGATTGCATTCAGCCATGAGAGCATTTGTGAGGTCAGGTGCTGATGTTGCATTAGTTCTGGATCACAAACATCACAACAAAGGCATTGGATGGAGTTCCGTCACTCCAGAGAACTCCACAGCCCAACACTAGGGGGCTTTACTCACAATGGCAATGGCCCCTGTTCCATAGGTTACTTTTTTTGTTTTTAAGGCGATCATTCTTTGGTGGGTGTGTTGGCAGGGTCTGTGCCGACATTCTCCATTAGCCCAAGTGTAACATATAGGGAACACAGTGACAGAACATGAGCCGTTGCTCCACAAGAGGCTGAGAGACCTGCCAAAAGGTCTGCGTAGGACATCCTGATAAGATTAAATAGTGGCAGAGTGTAACCAAACACTCGTCCAAACAATGCAGATGACCTGGTTTACCCTCCTCTGAGGACTGAGAGGGAACCCTAACACAGGGTGAAGCAGAATAGCTCTTTTCTCAGAACTGGGATAAAGATAGCCCTGCCTCCTTTAGAAATTAGAAAGTGTAAAGTTTGGGCTCAGCAAACAGCGCAAGGGTTTCCACCTCGGCTCCAACCTTACAATACAAACAATCCACAGTCCACATTTATTTTGTTCAGAAACACACAAACTGCCCTATAAACAATCACATAAACAATGCACTGTTATGGCTGCCTGAGGTCCAACTTGAGCTTCTTTTGTTTAGAATTGAAGCTATGAAGCTAACGTCGCTAACACTAGAAGTTGATAGTCACCCAAATACTTTTTAATCTCTGGACCTCATCCAGCTCTTCATTAACGTGGCGTGGACTCATGGACGTGGTTAAAGACATGGTATGGCTTACTGTGAGCTGCACAAATGTCATACTTTGTCCTAAACCAAATCTGATCTATTTTAAAGAAGAACTGGATGCAGTGTGAGAGAACTTTGCATTTACTCTAATGATATATGTTTTGCTGACATTGTTTTTTTTAGTCTTTGGTCAGTAAAACACTGAGCGATGTCCATCAGTCCATCAGTGGATGCCAGGGCCTGAGGGAAAGTGGGACATGGGGGAGAAAAGCAAAAGGGGGAAAAGAAAAAGAGATCTAGGAAGTAGCTGGGGGACAGATGGCAGGATTTAGGGATCCTCCAATTACTTGCCATGTTTTAACACCAGGCAAACAACGTACAGATTAATGAGGCACTAAAGCAGTTCAGCCAGTGCAGAAGGCCTTCTCCTACTGCAGTGTTGTCCTCACTGTACCTTCAGTGGAGATCCCCCAATTTTCCAAAATCGTCCCATTATACAGTGGTTGAGATGTGCATTCAGAGGGCGTTTGGTGTGAAACACTTGTTCACAGTGGAGGTGAATGGAACCCATGTCTGTCTCTAAAAGCTCCCTCACAAAAAGTTACTCCATGAAACAGGCTCCCTGATGCATTAGATGTTGTTTTATCAGTTTGAGAAGGCTTTGATCCTAAAACTGAACCCATTCATGGCGGAGGGATACATGCAGGACGTCATGAGACAAAATAGTCCCCAAAATACAGAGTTTCTGTTTTACCATCAACATTCCATATAAACTCTCTGAGATATGTGGAGCTTCACGGGTGGTCAATCCTAAATATAATGGCTGTATTTGTGTTGGAGACGTCTGGTTCAATTCATCATCACTGAAAATAAATCTTTACAGTAAACCTTTTCACACCAAACCCAGGTTTTGAAATATTAGTGGAACTTTCTTCTACAGTTCCCTAAATACTGGTACAGAGGCTGTATCAGTAGAGGCAGGTCAGGTTGGTTTTTGGCAGCCGACTCCTGGATCTAATGGATCTAAGTTACGAGCACTCCCTGTATCACCATGAGGCCTGAGGTTATCAGAGGACATGGTTAGTTGGATTGCTCACTGGAGGACTCTCTGTCATCAGGATGAAACCAGGGATGGGTTTGGTGTTTCTGGGGCCCAATATAAAGTTATATTAGGAGGCCCTGATCAAAACTGCTTAATTTAAACAGCAGTCGGGTCCAAAGGCACAATCTGATTGGCTGAGTTTCTGACTGGATTATCAGACGTGATAACAGCATGGCTTTTGCACAATACCGGTATTGCACTGCTCAGCATCGGTTACTAAGTAACGACTGCCTGTCCGCTGCAGTTGACCAGTAGTGATGTTTTACGTTAGCATCCAGAACAGAAAGCAACACCCTCAGAAAACGACACCCTTGGTCCAACTCTGAAGAAGAGTGTGGCAGCAGCCCCTCATCACACTCCCAACCTGTCAGCCCCCCCTCAGAAAACTGTTGACAAACTGAATATTAAACATACTGAACACAACACACAACAAGACAAACAAGATGCACCAACTGAACAAAAAGACATTCAGGGAAATCTGAACAGGCCGAGCTCCACACTGTTGCACTTTTACACCTCCCTCTGGAACATCAGCAGGGGGCTGCACAAACCTCAGTCAATGGCTGATTATGGCCCTCATCACAAATTCAACGCAGCTGAACTGGCAATTTCAGAAAAGAGAGAGAGAGAGAGAGAGAGAGAGAGAGAGAGAAAGAGAGAGAGAGAGAGAGAGAGAGAGAGAGAGAGAGAG
>JBBPCX010071382.1:0-10063 GCA_037974365.1 Hydrocynus forskahlii
TGAGAGGTGCTAGAGATTCACATATAGAGCTATGTGGGTGTGCTTTGAGATGTGTGCTCTGAAATGGCCATTAGGGGTGCTGCATGCTCACTGATGTAGACTGAAACTTGAGTTTGAGTGACATCCCAAAGACCATATTCCCTAATTTTATTATACAGCTTAGAAGAGCTTAGCCAGTTGTGTGTTTAGAGTAAGCTGTGATTCTGTCCAAATGCTGCACTGAGTGATTAAGGCTTTACTTGCTGCTCAGAAATAAGTCAAAAAAGCAACATCATTGCTTGCTTTGGAGTCATTTTTTTTAGATGTATTGGATTATAATATATAATATTTTAATTCAGCATTCTATAACAACAATCTACTTGTCCAACTTCATAACTTTGTTTCAATTAATAACAAACTGCCGGAAAATGCAAACAAATAATGAATTCAGTTAATTTATCTATTAATGTTACACTTTTCCCCCTCTAGCCTTAAAGCCCATGACAGAGATGAATATTCTTGCTATTCTTGCTCTTATAGTGTGTAGCAACTTTGTGTAAAACAAAGTGAATCATATCAGGCAGTATCAGAGGTGTGTTTGAGTGCATTGCTGTCACACTGTCTCTTGCAGAGTAATATTCAGGGTCTTTGTGTTTATTTATAGCCAGTAGGGCAGTGTGTCACAAAAGCCCTCTGCAAGACAACACAGGGCTGTTGAGCCTGTGTACATATTTGTGCTATACAGTGTATTTTGGCTGAAAACATTATTTTCTACAAGTTCTCAATTCTCCCAGCTGTCACATTTGTGTGTAAGGTAAATTTAAACAAAGTATGAGGTGCCAAAAATAACGCTGGCCTAATTTATCTCACGTGCAGGTTTCATGAAAATCCTCTTAGTGGCGTATGTGGACTGTCCAGAGCTCTGTGTGTGTGTGTGTGTGTGTGTGTGTGTGTGTGTGTGTGTATGTGTGTGTGTGTGTGTGTGTGTGTGTGTGTTAGGTTCAGATGCCCAGTGCAGCAGAAGGAATGATGTCCTTTGACAACTGCTGCAATAGCACCCACAGTCCACCACCACACATCCACTGAGAAAATAATCCATCTGACTCTCTCTTTCTCGCTTCTCTCATTTCATTATTTTTCTCACTCTTTCTTACTCTGTATCTTTCTTCATCTCCCTTCTCTTTTCCTCCTTCCCTCTTTCTATAGCTCTCGCTCTGTTCTCTTTCTATTTCTCTCTTCTCTTTCTTCTCATTCCATGTTTAATTCTAGTTCTCTCAACCACTTCTATCTCACCTTCTCCCGCTTCCCTATCGTGCTCTTTCCCTTCTCTCTCTTCACCTCCACTCATCTCTCTCTTTCTTTGTCACCCCTTCTCTATTACTCTTTCTGTCTCTCGTCCTCTATGCCCTTCAATCTCTTTGTCTCTCTCCATCTCTTTTTCCGCTCATCCCTTCTCTCGCTGCCACATCGCTCCCTTTCTTCCTTCATTCTCTTTATGTGTACCCTGCTTCCCTCTATCCCTCTTGCAAAGTGGAAATGTCAGGTCTCATCGCTTCGTTCTTACCCAAAGCTTTTTGAAAAAGTGGAAGAGGGGGGAGTCAGTGTCTCTTATAGTCCCCCTCTATTAGCACTATCGGTAGAGAGAGAGAGAGAGAGAGAGAGAGAGATTGAGGGAGGTCCCGCTGTGTGTGAACATTTCCATTTAGCATTTAAACACACATTCCATTTGAGAAGACACATATGCTGCAACACCAGGCTCGCCTGCTGGTCGTTCTTTACCATATATTCATCTGTACTTTTGCAGAACTCACACTCACACACTTACACACACGCCCAACATCCCCCAGCGGTGATGTGTGTCCTTCAGGGGAACGAGGGATAAGAGAACTAGGGCAGGGGGAGGAGGAGTGGAGGACAGATTTGATGAAACTGAGGCACTGAGAACAGAGGAAAGCAGAGAGAAAAGAGGCAAAGAGAGACAAAAAACAGAGAGGAGAGTCTGAGCATAACATTCTGTATATCTGTCCTCAAGTTTGTAGACACCTGCTCCTTCAGCGTTTCTTCTGAAATCAAGGGTATTAACGGGATGTTTGTCCCCCTCTTGCAGTAAAAGCCTCTACTTTACACTAGATGTTGAAACCGCTGGATTTGATTGCCTTCAGATTTAAGTGACTTTAGTTAGGCACTGGTGTTGGGAGGACTAGTCCACTATTACAAATCCTACTCCATCGTAGCATAAGGCAGCTCCACGTCTCCGCAACCCAAAAGATTTATAACCCTCTAGCACTAAAAAAGCCATATGTGCAACTGGAGTTAACAATGGGGTCACCTCAAAGTAGCTCAGTTCACTAATTACAAGGGCTGTCTGGGTACTTTTGGACAAATACCATACAGTCTCAGCCTCAGACGCTCTACCCACAAAGACTCACAGACGGTCTGCATGCTAAAGTGGGCACATCTTTCTGTTTTTCATGTGCTTGCCAATGCATATCACATAGTTTCCTGTGGATCTGAGTTTGTTTAGCACCATTTCAGCAATCACCCACCCCTTACCATCACATCAAGTCTGTGGTTGGTCGTAATGCATATCAATCATCAGTAGGCAGTTTTGGGTCATGTTGAGTTATGAAGCACTAAAGATAGACAGTCTGGTTGTGAGACCACAAGCAAACCAGGCTGAGCATAGAAGCTGGATGATGGAAAAAACTCAAATTAAGCAACTGATGACCTGCAGAAAGCAGCAACATCTTTGAGACTGTTGTGAAAAACACAATACGAAGTAACACGGCGCAGTTCAAATCTCATGCAGACACCTGCTCGGCTTCAGTCCCACACCTAAACATTCGTCTTGACAGCTGTCAACAGCATGTAGTAAACCGAGCCCAAAGACACTTTCCACTACGTACACTGTCGGTCAAAAGTTTAGGGACACCACTATGGACATATAATGCAAGTCGCTGCCATAGGGATGACATATAGACTGGCCACTCTTCACAAGAGGCAAAATGCAGGCGACGCAACGACAGCGGTGGATTAAGGGTGGGGGGAGGGGGGATCAGATTGTACTTGAATTACAGATCAACAATAATGATGGTGGTCCAGTCAAAGACACTATACAGCTAAAAAACTATAGGCAGGACACTTATATTTATTTGGTAGTTAAATATCTGTAGATTACGTTTATATACAACTTTCTTATTATCAATTTATCTTCTACTGCACCCTTTAATTTGGAATGGAACAAGTTTCGGGACGCCACTTTGGACATATAATGCAAGTTGCTGGCATAGGGACGACATATAGACTGGCCAGTTTTCACAAGAGGCAAAATGTAGGCCAAAGGTGAACAATTTATTAGACACACAACAAAACAAACACCACAGGAGCAAGGAAAACAAAAAAGCAAAGCACAGCAAGACAGACTCAGGCCCTGATAAGGAGACAGAGAAATGTAAGGGCAACTTACACACAAGACAACTCTCTCCGAGGTGGATTATTAATATAATACAGCAACCATGCGTCAGCTGGTGCGGAGGGACAAACAAAGGCTGCATGCGGCTTCTTAACAGACGGTGAGCACAATGGTCTGTTTACATGAGGCTCTAATGCTTACTGACGTACTGAAACCAGTCTAACAGCAGAACGCTAAAAAAGACTTTGATACAGAGAGGAAGGCAGAGAAGCACAAAAGCATCCTCAAGTATCTGAATGAAATAAAAACGTAAAAAGAAGAAACCAAGGTCAGATCAAAAACCTTATTAAGCACTGAACTCCCTACAGAACCATAGTGGAACTTCTTGCAACACAGAGCATCTGGAACATATTTGCTATGCTCAGTCCTTCTACTTTTCAGATGTTTTTTTATATAAAGTAAGATGTCAAAGCTCAAAAGTGCGAGGTGAAGCAGCTGAACCAACAAAAAAGTATACAGTTAATCCTTAGAGTATATCAGTTGTCAACTGTTATACTCTAAAATACTGTAAAAAAAAGAAAATGGGACCTGCCTACCTGTGCTGAACAAACACCATCAGTCCGGCTATCAAATTAAACATGCTCACAATAACATCACGCTGGACCTGAACTGCTTTCCATTGTTGGAAATGATTGAGGTCCTCTAGATGCCACAAAAAAGCAATTCTTCTTCATCTGGGTGTGACTGTGGCTCTTATAACTGCTTTCCTAGAGGTTCATGCTTCCAATGACCCGTAACTGAAGTGGGAACGCTGGGAAGGGCTAACGTGCACAAACAGGGCCAGTTAAAGAGAACGTATGTGGTGCAAGGTTGCCAGACTGGACTGAAACTATCCCTATCCTAACTCAGCCACGGTTGTCAACTCGCTTTATTCACCACAAAACCAGCCCACACAATTCCAAACAAACAATCAGTGAGAAACAAAGCAACACAAGTGATTTCAAACAGTCCAGATGGGCATAAAAACATGCTCAATCTGGCAACCCTACTCTGTTTAAGCAGGGGTAAAGCCAGGCAGGCAATAACAGCAGTGGATTAAGGGTGGGGGGAGAGGGAGGAGGCAAATTGTACATAAATTACAGACAAACAATAATGATGGTGGTCCAGTCCAAGACACTATTTGGCTAAAAACATATAGGCAGGACACTTACATTTATGTGGTAGTTACCATTTTTAGATCATGTTTATATGTAGCTTTCTTATCATCCGTTTATCTTCTGCTGCACCATTTAATTTGGAATGGAACATTTTGAACAAGAAGCTGGTGCAAAATCCCCATTTGTCATATGTGACCACACCACAGCACACAGTGTGAACAGTGTAAAATTCTTTCTCTACATTTAATCCATTCACCCAGGAACACAGAAACCTCTGTGGTGCTTTGGATTCAAACCCACGAACTTCTGAGGCAACTCTCTAACCACCAGATCACCTGCAGTCCCAATAACCAACCCACACAACTCCAAACAAACAGTACGTAAGACGCAAAACAACAAAAGGGCTTCAAAACAGTCCAGATGGGCATAAAAACACATTCAATCTGGCAACCCTACTCTGTTTAAGCAGGGGTAAAGCCAGGGCAGGAAATAACAGCAGTGGATTAGAGGGTGTATCTAAATTAACGCCTGTGTTAAACTAAATTATGAGAAATAATATACGATTTCTAGATTTATCCGACTCTCTGTGTCGTTTAAAGATTATTTAAACGCGTTTACAGAGCTTTAAAGTGGAGAAACGAGAAAGACTAGAGGAGCGAAGTGCAGCCCAGACACTTCAGCATAACAAACACAACGACGGGACGAAGACCACCAAAAGACGGTTTAAACACGGCCTCCGAGAGAGAGACCCCCGACCTGATCCCCCCGTGAACAATAACCCTGTCTGCTGTTTTTATCAGGCTGGAACAGCCCGTGACCCGGTTTTCTCCGTTGCTCTGCTCTAACGGATCTTTCAGTGTACCTAACAGCTCTAACGGATCTTTCGGTGTGACTGTTGTTTTTCCGTAGCTCTACTCTAACGGCTATCTGTGATCCGTTGTTTTTCATTTGCTCTGCTCTAACTGCTCTTTCTGGGAGCCGTTGTTTTTCCGTTGCTCTACTCTAACGGATATATGTGTGTGACCGTTGTTTTCCGTTACCAGCTCTAACAAACCTCTCTGTGTGACCGATGTTTTTCCGTTACCTGCCCTAACGGATATTTGCGTGCCGTTGTTTTTGTGTGCCGTTGAGCCGAACGGATCTTTCCTGTGTGGCGGTTGTTTTCCGTTACTCTGTTCTGACGGATATTTCTGTGAGCGTTGTTTTCCGTTACCTGCTCTGATATTTCTGTGTGTCGGTAGTTTTTCCGTTACCTGCTGGTGCTCGAGGCGCGCGCTCCGGTTCCGTTGTTGTCTTGCGCGGCCGGACTGTTCCTCTCCTCTCCTCGCGCTGCTGCTGAAGTGCTGGACAGCGGCAGGCGCTTGAGAGCCATCCAAACGGGAGGGGAGGGGGTATCGCCCCCTACAGGACCGGAGGGCTTTAGGAGCTGCAGCGTGAGAACTGGGCCGCGTCCAGAATCAGCAAATCAGGACACGGCCATCAGTAACTCCCAGTTCTGTAGCGCAAAGCACACTAAATGAACAAAAGTATTGGGACGTCCGACCATTACACCAACAGGGATTTTAATGACATTGATATGGAGTTGCGCCCCCCTTGCAGCTATAACAGCTTCCAGAGCCGCATCCCAGCAAATCAGGACATGACCATTCAGTAACTCATGACCAGTGTTTAAAATTTATAAAGCAATGTAATGTTTGGACATATAACTATAGTGAATTAAGTGTGATATTATATAAAAATATTGAGTGATATTAAATGTGCTTATGTAAATATTATTACATGTATCATTTAAACGTCATTATATCATTAATATATAAATATATAATGTATTATATAATATATCTAAAGATAATTTTAATATATGTAAGTATTATATAGAATTACTTATACATTGATATATTAATATATATTGATAGATTTCATATATTAAACATAAAATATAGTCATATAATTAAAATATATTAAAGTCACATTTAATATAATCTAAGTCTTATCTTGGGTTATTTTTATTTAAGATATTTCCGATATTTAAAAAATATATATATATATATGTATATATGCATGGATATATCTTTGGGTATTTTGCCTCACAGCGTAATACAAATACTATTCCGCCATGAATTAATTGCAAAAACAACTATCTGTGGTTTCTCATGTTCAATAGAAACCTACAGAATCGATGGCACACTCATTACTCGTGTTTCTGCTGTTTTCAGATATTTCTGTCCTACTTTTCTTCTCAAATGTTTGTTGGCGTCTGGTAGATTTTCTGTTTTTTCTATTTTCTATTTTTTTCCAATAAGAACAATTAAAATCTGAAAAAACACAACACCTATTAAACTGCCTGTTTTGCAGCAGTTCAGCAGCACCACCTGCTGGGAGACGGAACAGAACTCTGACAAACGGTCAAACCTACACTAGATGGACAAAAGTATTGGGTCAGACCTGTCTTTTCGGGGAGGTTGGGGTGTTTGGCGGAGGGGGGTGTTTGGTATGCGCATCGCCGCCGCATCTCAGCAGAGAAATACGGGGGGGGGGCATCTCGGCCGCATCTCGGGCCGAGATGGACTTTTCCAGAAGGCACAGATTGCCAGTCCGCCCCTGGGCTAGCCCCCTCACTTCCAGTGAAGGGGAATCTTAATGTTTCAGCACAAGACATTTTGGACATGCGGACATCTGACCATCACACTCACATGAGCTTTGAGCTTGTCAGATATCACAGTCCAGAATCACAGGCTTTAATATGGAGTTGGCCTCCCTTTTAGTGTATAATCTTTCCAAAAGTGTGTCTGTGGGAATTTTTGACCAGTCAATTAATTGAGCATTTGTGAGGCCAG
Source organism: Hydrocynus forskahlii (assembly GCA_037974365.1). Lineage (NCBI taxonomy): Eukaryota > Metazoa > Chordata > Actinopteri > Characiformes > Alestidae > Hydrocynus > Hydrocynus forskahlii. The sequence goes on from JBBPCX010071382.1 coordinate 7,386, forward strand.
GCAGGCACTGCTGGATGTAAAGGTGCTCTCAGAGGTTCATCTCAGAGGTGCTCAGCTAGGTTGAAATTGGGGATCTGTGCCGACCACCCAAGTTCCTCTCTGCCAACTTCCTCTGTTTCTATCAGTTACTACACCCTTTTAGTAAATTGTTCCACACAAAGGCAGTATGTGAAGACATTCAGGCAAAAGACAACAGGTTAGGATAGTGAGGCACACCAGGCCATGACAGGTTGTAATGTGTTTAGCATACTGGCAGGGAACCACGAATGAGACCAGTCTGGACTGGGTTTGCCTTGTGTGTGGGAATGGCAGAGCCAGACGATGTCAAAGGCTGAATGGAGCTGGATACAGACCCAGATGTCACTCTGTGGGTAAGAATTAGTGACTTGAACCTAATTTGGGCAGCCATGTGTAGGTCAATCAGCAGTGGGGTGATATGCGACCTTTAAGGTTGGCTGAAGACCAACTGAGCTGCTGTGTTCTGAGCCAGCTGTGAGGGTTTTATCGAAGGAGCTGGGAGACCCACAAGGAGGGCACTGCAGTAATCAAGGTGATCAGCTGTGACTGGTTTTAATGTTTAAATTAAATTTATACCAGTTCTCCTTACACCAAATTAGACAAGACATGTTATGCATCTGAACTCTGTTTTTTTCGTTTGGCACTGGAGCTGCAAGGCGACTGTAATGGAAGCTTACAGCTATCAGTTACTACAGACATAAAAAGGGGGTTCTTAGTAAAAACAATGGTCACATAAAAAGACAGCATACAAAGACATTTAGACAGTTATAAGTGCCATATATTGTAGCAGTTTGAAGCTTATACTCTAACGCCTTTGTACGCTGAAGCTTTAACATTACTCAACCACCATCTCCAGTGTTGGCACTTTGCGTTCCAGTAGGTAGCATTCCAAAGGAATTCACCCACCAAATAGGATTCGCCCATCACACTGCCAAACAGGGAAACAGTGGGGCTGCTGGAGGCCTGGTGGTGAGAGTTGCCCCTGCGGTCATGGGTTCAAATCCCAGGACTGCTAGTGGCACCACTGAGGTACCCTTAAGTAAGGTACTGCTCCCTGTGCACTGTGTCCCTGGCTGCACACAGCTTCACTTGGTGAATGGGTTAAGTGCAGAGAAAGAATTTCACACTGTTCAAACTGTGTGCTGGGGACCACTTTACATTACTTAAAAATATGAACAACTCCAGAGTCCAGGGCTGGTATGCTTTATACTCCAGCCGCCATTTGGCATTGTGCAGTGATCGCTGTGCAGCTGTTAATACTGCTTTCAGATGAAGTTTGGAACCTGAAATGTTTCAGTGCTACGTGCTTCTGTACTCAGCAATCCTATTCAGTGAATTTGCCCCCATCGTAGACGCACTTTTGTTGCTTCTAAGTTTCCATTTCTGTAGAAATTCTCACAGTTGGCTTTCAGGTCGTACAGTCTTACAGGTCTTACAATCTAGTAGAGCAGACATTTCACAGATTGCCTTGTGTGGCAGTGGTGGTAACGTACGACAGCGTCATGTTCAAAGTCACCGAGCTCTTCAGTACAACCCATTATTCTGGCAGTGTTTGTCTATGGAGACTGCATGGCTGTGTTTGATTTTATACACCAGGTAACAGTGGCTGTGGCTCAAAGGGCTGAACTCAATAATGAGAAGGGATGCACACATTTATGACTGAATTATTTCAGGTTCTCTCAAATAGATTAAAAAAAATGGATAGGGTTTAAATAACACACTTACGAATAAGTAGCAAGTGAGTCAACTTTTGCATTTGTTTTTTTCATGGCTGATAATAAAACAGTTCTCAGGAATCAGGATTCTTTGGTTCATATTTGATGTGCATGGAGATGCTGTCAGAAGAAAGAAGTCGTAACTAGGCCAATTGAGGCAAACTGGGCTTTTATTTTCAAAACATCAGTTGCAAGTAACACAGTAATAACCTGAGAAATGAAACATTTGGTGAAATAATCCTGCCACAGTGCATTTCCATTTCTATTGTAACAATCAAACATGATCAGAAGGCACAGAACGTTTAATCTTTCTGAGTAAGGATGAAGTTTCACTCCTGCAGAATAGCAAAATGAGAAGAAGGCAAAAGACAGCAGGTTAAAATAGTGAGGCACATCAGGCCATGACAGGCTTGCTATGTGTTCGACATACTACAACTACAGAAAACAACATGTGAGATCATATGAAGCTGAATTTTCATCATCAGCTGTGATTAGTTTTAATGTTTAGATAAACTTTACACCGGTTCTCCTTATCACAACTTAGACAACACTGTATGTATCTGAAATCTGAAATTCTTTAGTTTTGCACCGGAGCTGCAAGGCAACTGTACTGGGAGCTTATGGCTATCAGTCACTACCCCATTAAAATGGGATTTCTAAGTAAAGAAAATGGTTATACACCACCAGTCAAAAGTTTGGACACTCCTTCTCATTCAATGTTTTTTTTTGTTTGTATTTTTTTCCACATTGTTGATTAATATTGAAAATGATGAAGGAACACATGGAATTATGCAGTAAACAAAAAAGAGTTAAACAAACCAGAATATATTTTGTGATAAGGTAATGATGAACTATTTTTTACTTAGTAAAGTGGTTCTTGCCATAATGTGGAGTAGAACTGTAGTGGAACAGGATCACTAACTGTGTACCAACCCGACCATCACA
>JBBPCX010071383.1:0-10063 GCA_037974365.1 Hydrocynus forskahlii
TGTGTGTGTGTGTGTGTGTATATATATATATATATATATATATATGTGTGTGTGTATATGTAAATATATATGTGTATATGTAAATATATATATATATATATATAATGTGTATATGTAAATATATATATATAATGTGTATATGTGTGTGTATATATATATATGTATATATATGTGTGTGTATGCATACAGTAACAGTAATATGTATATATTCAGTTAAAAGTAATGGGACGCCTTACCTCCACGAAAACCTAGAGCCATAGACACAAAATATGTCTATGCGTAGAGCAGCGTGCTGTGCGCACTCACGAGCACAAAAAAGCAATGAACTTTTAAAATTGAAGGATAAAAAAAACCCTGCATTAACGCACGATAAAATAATTGTCGGCGATAAGTAAATAATGCGTTGATGTGATTACACATTAACGTGCCCATATATACATACATGTATACGTGTGTGTGACACGTCATAAAGACGTAAAGAATTATAAAGCAATTAGATAAAGAAAATGATGTGGATTGTGTATATTTACCTAATCCAAAGGTCATTCTGACAGGCTTTAAAGTGACCCCTTATAGTCACACCACATGACACCATGTAAATAATTTGAAATTCATTCTCTGTTTTAACCCTTTCACCAAGTGAAGAAATGGACTGCCACTTCATTGTGTGGGGACAGTACCTTCCTCAAGGGTACCTCAGTGATGACGCTAGCAGTCCTGGGATTTGAACCGATGACCTTCTGATCACAGGGGCAAAGCTCTAACCACTAGGCAACCCAGCTGCCACCACATCATCCTCAGAGTGTGATTTGGCTCATACTGTTTAATTTCAAAAACTCTGTAGTGTTCATTTGACCCACAAGGTCTTTCTGACAGTTTGTAATATACTACAGGAACTACAGGGGGCGATATAACATACTGGTTTGTTTTAAAAGCTCTATGATGATCATGTGATCCACAAGGTCCTCCTGACAGATTGTAATACACTACAGGAACTATAAGGGGTGACACTAACTACATTTAGTAGTTAGTATCATTTAGTAGTTACTATAAGGGGTGATACTAACTACAATAATCCACCCTTCTGTCGCCCAGCTGGAGCCCGAAGCTGAGCTGGAGCAAGAAACCGATAAGAAAGAAGAGTCAGACGAGGATGAAGACGAGGAAGAGTCGGGGAGACAGCGTTTCAGATCTGAGCGCAAAGGAGTCACCGTGGTCCGAATCTCTGATGCTGGCAGTAAACGGCGGAACATTCCAGAAACGTTAGGTGAGTCTAACGCAGTCAGTTTTCGTTTAACCTTTGAAAATTATCAATAAAAATGAAATTTCTCTTTATCAAACGTTTTCAATATTTAACTGCTGGTTTTATTAGCAGTTCCCTAATTTCCCCTTACTGATTTTAGATCTCAGGCTGTGTTTGGGTTTCTCTGTTTCCCAGAGCTGACAGAGGAGGCCAAAGCAGATCTTTTGGAGTTTGAGGAGAAGGAGCGTCAGAAGAAGCAGGGACGCTTCGGCGGAGCGAGAGGAAGAGGGATTGGGAGAGGAGGTGGCTTGATGGGAAGAGGCAGAGGAGGCAGTGGAAGAGGAGGACTTCCCATGTTTGGAATGGCAGATTTCCGTGGAGATGGAGGTCCTGGACGTGGGAGAATAAATGAACAGAGGCCACCACTGATGCAAGTAAACTTGGGGACACAGGTAAGACACACTAGAGTCAGGATTTTTTTTAATCCTTTGAGTCTAAAAGTTTGAGTAGTATTTAAATATTTTTGAACTCCTGCCTGTTCTTATCAGATTTGACTGAAATGCCAATCCGTACACACGTACACACTTGCATCAACTGGTCGACCAGTATATCCAGTAGGTGGCACTGTGGGCAACTGTAGTTGCCTAACCTAATTCTTATTAACAACCATCAAATAAACAAACGTTACACACCCCGGCATGTGAATAACGGGGGAGTTTTTATCAGTTCTATTCGAGGTTGCACTAAATTTTGACAGTCCATTGCTTTGACTTGGGAATTATTCTTGTATTCATTCTAGTCTCTCCCTCTGACTGCTGCAGAGCAGCACTTCATCAGTGAGACTATGTTTGCCTCAACACTGTTGTCACTTGTTTGACTTTGACTCACTCAAAGGATGATTGTTGTACAAGCTGTGTTTGCTGTGGTTAGAGCGCGATAGTAGTTCCGAATTAATTTGGTGAGACGATAAATATACCATAAAGGCGTTTAACAGAAGTAACTGCTGGAAGGGTCATTTGCCGGTGTTACTTGGATGCATGTCAGTTATGATCAATAGTTGCGCTAAATGTAAAGATTTGTTTTACGGTGGTGCTCGTTGTACAGCAAGTCTGTGTTTCTTTGTTGCCTGTGTTATGCTCTTGAGTGTCCTGCACAGCACTCATTCTGTCCCTAAATTCTTATTAGCTGTTCAGACTTAGCCTGATTTTAGTGTGATTCTTATTGATACAAATCAAGTATATAAGTACATACGTATGAATTTAAAACTAAGTGTGAAGATGAAGGCATATCTGCTGTAATCTTGAATATTCTTTGCATTGTGACTAGGGCTGCACGACATTAGGAAAACATGCGATAATGTTGAGTATTGCGATGGCGATATCACATGCGATAAGTAAGTAAAAACTTAGCCTGTATAGTGTTATGTTTTTCTGCTTTGGATTTGCTAGTGACTTGGACTCCAGATGCTGACTAGTCTATGCAGAAAACAAATTAAATGCAATATTTCCATTCCAACATGTTTTTTTTTTTTTTTTTTTTTTTAAGTATTTACTTAAACAAAGCATTTTAATGCCTCCCATAGAACATTTGAACAATTGAACATTGTTGAAAAAAATCTAAAAAAATTTTTTTGATCATTTTAATTATGTAAACATAATTTGAATTATAAAACGGGGCTAGAAATGTTGCAAATGTACCCTTTAATAATGAGCAGTACAGCTGTGCAGCCAGTGTAAAAAACAAGTTACTCTCATTTATCAACATTCAGATCTGCTTTTCTCAGACATTCATTTGAACAGATATTATATTAGACCTGAAACTGCATTAATATTTATTCATGTTAATACAGAGCAAATGAGCAGTCAGTTCAGGCCACAGCTTGAACTGTAATGTTTAATGTTTGGAGCTCAGAAAGTGGGGTTAAAATGCAGCAAATGTTTATTAAAAGTGTTTAGCATGGTCCTAAGAATATTTTTAGCTTACAAACTACTAATGAAGGTAAAATAACCAACAGAATGACTAAAACACAACAAATACGGGTGATATTAGCTTCTCGTTTGATTTATCCGTTCCACCTTAAATGATGAAGTGGAAACAAAAGCACGATTTAAGGTGGAACGGGTCATTCGAGCGAGAAGCTAAGAGGCTAACTTTAGCCGCTGTACAACCGATGAATATACGGTTCTGAGTGACAGTCGTTAGAGATGAATTATGACAGTTTATTAGTAATTGCATTGTTAATGATAGTTTAATACAGTGGTTGAAAGCTGAGCCGTTAGGGCTCCATGGGGAAGTTAGCAGCTAGGCTAATTACAGCCCGTCCGGCTGCCTCCCTCTCACCCGGCCACTGCAACATGAGAGACCAAGGCGAAACAGGCAGGGGAGCGCAGCCCGCCATCTGTCTCGGACCAGTTCTACATTGGGCACCGGCACATAGGCCAAGTCAGTGAATCCGCGGGTTAACTTCCAATACTGACTCAAGTGACTCACACACCCGGATCAGTTTAGTGAGTGACTCAGAGGGAGCCAAATCCTAAAAAGGATCCGCGTATTACAGCTCTACTCTCCATGTGCTTAGCACTCGCATCTACAAGGGGGCGGGCATAAGGCAGTAGGACTCCAATCTGATTGGCCAAATATGTTGATATGAAGAGCTTTGAACAAACACCATTTATCGCAGTTCAGTCAGTCTTTTGCGATGTGTATATTGCGTGTGTTGATATCGCGATGATGGTAAATTTAAGATATATCGTGCAGTCCTAACTGTGACTGTTCCAGAACACACCAATGTGAGGTACGCTTTAAGGGAAAGTACACACTGAAGGGTTAAACATCAAATAAAAAAACATCTCACCACTGCTCTCAGACAGCAACATCAAATTTACAAACGTTACTCACCGCTGCTATCTAAAGATGTTATTATCAAACATCAAATAAACAAACATTGCTCACCATTGACCTCTAATGGCATTTTTAACATCACTCAACAGCGCTGTTCAGAAGTGACTCATGAAATGTTTTTTTATTATTTATTTTTTTCACATAGTTGATCACGAAAAGGCGCCCAATTCACATTATATGTTGGTATGTAAACAAGCTTAAAATTTCAGCACTGCCCAGTTAATACTGACCCGTGTCCCAAGATACCGGAATCTGATATGGTTAATCAGTTTCTGGAAAGTGAGTACCAGCTGTAGGTTCCTTATCATGCACTCCTGTCCTTGTAGGTCAGCATGCCCCGGTGAAACGGAGCGAGTTTGCTTTGGAGAAAGTAATTTACTTGAGCGCTTGCTCGCTCTCTTATCCGTGTTGATATATGGATTATGCCAAATAACTTGGCGGGAGTCCATTGAGGAGGCATTTACACTAAATTAAATTTGTACTTTGTCTAAGGATTTGGGTTCCTTTGCTTATTTTACTATTAAATATCCTTAGAGTAGTGTAATCCCCTCCTGAGTGTCTCTCACCCGTCCGTACCTCAACCTTCTTATTTATACATATAAAAAAAGCTAATTCCTTTTTACAGAGTAGGTAAACGATGTGACATAGCGCTCCTGAGCGTGAGCGTTCCTCTCAAATGAGGAGTGAAGCCCTGCAATGGTTTAATTTAATTTTTTGGGTGACATGAAGCGGTCTCTGTCGGAGGAGGGATTAGCGGGCGTCTCTTGGAGGGTGGGATGCGGATATACGTTTGCTGAATCCACACAGATGCGTCTGAGTGAGCTGTACATTTGTGTTTGAATTAGGCAGTAGATCAGCCATGCTCCTCATTCCACACTTTAGAGACATTTTACACTGGATTTCTGCTAAATGCTTTTGTAAGACTTACTCTCTTTCTCTCTGTCTCTCTCACTCATACTGTCTTTCTGTTGGACTCTCTCTCTCTCGCTCTCCCTCTCTATCCCTCTCTTCTCTCTTTCTCTTTCTTTCTGTGAGTCTTTTGATTGCTCTGTTTCTCTCTCTTTCTATCTCTCTCTCCTGCCTTTCTCTGTCTTTGTTTCTCTCACTTGTTCTCTCACTGCCTCTCCCTCACTCTCTGTCTCTCACTTGCTCTCTCTGTCTCTTGTTCTGTATCTTTTTCTGTCTCTCTTTTACTGTCTCCAACTCATGCTGTCTGTCTCTCTGTCTCATTGTCTCTCTCTCACTTACTCTTTGTTTGTCTATCTCTCTCTCTCCATCTATCTATATTTATCTTTATCTCTCTCTCACAGCCCAGGATGGTTCCCTCTCAGGCCTCTCATCAGTCTCGGCCTTCAGGCCCTCGCGGAGCGCCGGGTCTCTTTCCGAACCCCATGGGCCCGCTTTCACACCAGCCCCTGCAGCTGTTGCTGCCGCCCCACCGCTCTCCCGGACCCCCTTCCAGACCACAGCAGGACCTGCACAGGCAGCCGCCGCCCTCCCACACACACTCCAACCAGCAGCAGCAGCCCAAAAACATCCACATCAACCCACACTTCAGAGGACCCTCCTCATCACCAGTACAAGGTACACATGCTAAAGGTGCATAACCACAATCATCCAAGATGTGAATAAGTTTTTTGGGGCTGATTTATTACTATGATATTGTCTGATCTGTGCTGCATGTTAAATTTGCCTCAAATTCAAAACTAAAAAAGTGAAGCTGTGGCCTAGTTTAGCATAAGTTATTGAGCTCAGTAGTAGGTCTGGCCTGAAATGACATTTAACAGGCTTCGAGTGCCTGTTCTTAAAATCCTCCATAAAAACAATCATTTGGTATTGATAAAGGAGGTAAGGTGGCCCCAAACGCTTTTACAGGCTGTATTCTGTTTTTGTTTTAGAGATATTTCTGTATTCAGCGTGTTAGTTCTGTATCCAGCGCATTCATATTCCCCGTTTTCCCAGTATTCACTTATCCTTAAACCAGCTTTCTGAAAGCTGTGCAGTGGGCTGATGTGCAGGGAAATGACCCCTATTCAGTGCAGGGCAGGATCTCATGAGTTTCAGTCTAAGGGCAAGCGAGCGGCACAGTCTGCGCTTTAAGAGTAAACCCTCACTCACTCAACATGGCCAACTGTGACAAATGTGGACTGAGTTTATGGTGGTGAACCTTTCAGTATAAATTAATCTCTCTCTCACACTTGGTCCTTTCGTTCTTCTTGCTCTCTCTTTCTGTCTCTCTCTTTCTCACTCTTGTTCTCACTTGCACTATGTCTCTCTCTTGCTGTCTCTCTTTGTTTGTATCTCTCTTGCTCTCCCTCTCTCGCGCTCTCTTGCTTGCTGTCTCATCCCATCTTTCTTTCTATCTCTCTCTGTATCTCTCTCAGTTCCGTTGATGTCTCCTGCTCAAAATCAGCCGAGGCCCAACATTAACCCACAGAGATTTTCGGTAAGTAAACACAGTTAACAATGAAATTATTAATTATAACTATATCCATGTTTTTACATTCAGTGCAGTTTTCAGCTCTGAATTCCAAATTTGATTCTGGTTTGATACCTTCTGTGTAAAAACACTCTTGACTCTACAGATCTCTGATTATGTTCTTCTCTGAGATTTCCAGTATAACTCTTTCAGCATTTACTGTGCCTCTTGATCAAAAATACAGCCCAAATTAGTAAGTCAAGTTGGCCTGTAGGAGCCGATGACGCTGGCTCATTACTTCTCACTTGTGGAGTACCGCCGTCTAATGAATAGGGCTGCAACTATCGAATACTTTTGGAATAGAGTATTCTGTCTATTTTTTTCAACGATTAATCGAGTAATCGGATAAATCACACTTTTGTGTTTTTTAACAACTATATCAATAGTGTGTTATGCAACATGAAAGGCCTCTTAAAATGAGCATGGTCTTTGCGAACTGCGTTGCTCTGTGGGTCAAGCACTCAGACACTTCAAACTCCACAGACTGACAGGTCTCCAGTAGACCTTTCCAACGAGACCAAGCATGAAGCTCTCCTTCCTGGGGAACCGGAGTAACGGGCGCGCGAACCTCCGTGCTCCGTGCGCCGTTGCTCCGTGGGTCAAGCCGTACCTAGCTCTGCGGGCTGATAAGTCTCTGTTTCGCCCTTCTAGCCCAAGGGATCTGGAGTTATTAGCCAAAAACCTCCCCCATTGTTCGTTACGGAGGGGGGACCCAATTGCCATGCTGTGGGGACTCTACAGCCGGAGTTGGGGGACGAGCTGTCTTCCCCTAAGGCACCCAGACTGGCTAGCAGCACACCTGACTCTCGTCTCCTATCCCCAGTTCAAGTCCAGATGCACTCCTCTAATTCTGAAACCTTCTCCGTAACATACATAACTAACGTACATTTCACACAAGTAAACTTCACACTAGTGCTAGTGACAGAGAGTGGGGCTGAACTAAACATGGCGCACTCCGTGCAGAGAAGGCGCTCGCCAAACTCCAGACTGAAACTTACTGTTTATCGGACCAGTCGTCTCTCGTCTGTGGGCTGATGATGTTGTAGACTGATGGAAATAGTTTAACAATCATCCAAAACCTTAAGTTAACTCACTACTGAGTTATAATTAGCGACTAAAAACAGTACAAACACGCTCAGACACTGAGAAGCACCGGCGGCTACACTGCACTAGGTTGTCCGCCTTACGCAGTGTTAAATGGGCCCACAGACATTTTCTGCCTTTTACGCACATTGGGATCTTCATTTTCCACCATTTCCATAGAGAGCAAAATAAACACGCCGTCTTAAATCTTTGAAATGAGCGTCAGTTACAACAGTCCCTGTGAAACAGTAATACTGGAGCTGCGCAGTGTCTACAAAGCAGGAGTGATACGATAGCAGAGACATTTTAAATAGATGGACTTTGGTGACATAAATTAAACGAAGCCTCGAGGCAAAATCTTAGATTTTTTGTAATCGAATTATTCGAGTTACTCGAATATTCATTTTAGCCCTACTAGTGAATAATGTCAATGCAAAAATCTAGCAAAAATCTTGTGATGTAAAGATAGGTGGCACTGCAGCTGACACATGTCAGTATCTCAAACTGCTTAAGTGACTCACATCTCCCACGATTCCATTTCGATTCCAACTCTGTCAAGAACATGTAAAAATAATTTTGTAATTGACTGTGTTCATCAAACTTTAAATGTAAGATTAATGCCGTCACTCAACTAGAAAAAATGTTTCTCTCCGAAATGTTTTAATATTAAAACTCAAATGGAGGACGGATGTAAATGGACATTTTACCGTTCAAAAAAGCGGAACTGTAATGGGGACGCTAATAACCCCCCTGCACCGCTTCCAGTACTGTAGTTAAAGAGATTTGCTCCACAGGAAGATGGATGCGCTGGTAGTTGCAAGACACACACACACTCACACACACACTTTTTTCCATTTACTCACTCTTCTAATGACACCCAAAGATTAGTGATGGAAAAGTGTAGTTGTGTTGGGTATTAAAATGTTCTCTTCAAGTCTTAAAGAATATCATTTGGCCCCTATTAGAGTGATATTTTAGCCCCCCACCCATACATCACCAACTAGCATGTAGCATGGCTCAAAAGTGTGTTTTACAGTTACTGCTAACATCCCTTTGTCCATGTTAATAAAAACATTTTAATAGTTCATTTACACAGTGCTAATTGACGAAGTGTTAACATCTATTAGCCTTGTAACTCCTATGCCAAACCTATAGAGGTGTTTTGTCTCAAATTTGAACTGTCACTTTAACAGTCTTTTGTGGTCTGAGTAAGACTTCACCAAGAGCTTTTGGTCTTAAGGATGCTGTGCTCAGGGTTTGGAGAGCTGTTTTCCCCCCTAATCTGGCCAGGGAAGTGTACATGTACACACACAGACACACACACGGATAGATGAATTCCCCAGCTGTCTGTCTCTCCTACACCCAGTCTTGCACAAACAGGGTGTCATTTAAAATGCCAATGACTAGACAGCCAGCAGCTTCTATTAGCCCTCTTGCTGTCTGATTAGCATACATTATCATACAGGGACATCTAACCTTACCCGCCCCCCCACTGAATATTTACCACTAGTGTTGGAATGTTAAACATTGCCATGTATTTGCTAGGTGCCGTGTTGTATTTCTGACCTGTGCGGCAATGGAGCAGCACTGTGCTTGTAAATGGGTAACGAAACAGTTGTTGCTGTTAGCATCAAGTCGGTCCTGGATATTTATTTTTGTCCCGGAAAGCTCGTGTGCAATAGGGTGTGTGTGTTGCGCTCAGTGTTGCAGTATGTTTTCTCCTCTGCAGCCCAATCCCAATCAACACAGCAGATAAGCTCTCACTCCCCAAGCAATAATCACCTTAATCAAATGGATTGAGTGTGTTTTGGTAAAATTATGTTCCTCAGTGTTATCAGTATGTGAAGCTTGAACAGTTACTCCTTCAGTACAAAAGGTGACGTTCTATGCCTTTTGTTCTCCAGGCAGGCAATAGGAAGAAGTCTAGCCATTACTTATAACACCAGTGGGACAGCTAGCAGAGCTGTTTTTGCAGCTGAAATGTTTACTTTTTGAAAAAAATCCTTTTTCAATTTTATTATTGATAGTTAATTTTATATTAAACAAGATTAATCCTTTCAAACTTAAAATTGAGCAATAGGTGATGCGTCTGATGATTTATTGGGAAGGGTATTTTGAAGAATGAGTAATATTTTATCAAATAGTATATTATATAAACAGTAGTGGCTGAAGGTGTTAGAGATGTTCTGTGCAGAGGAGCACCCCTGTAATACCAGTCCCCTCATCCTGGAGTAAAAAGGATAACAAGAGGATCGACACTGCGACTGCAACAGAAAACAACCCATCTTCTCTGACACTTCCATAAAAAGCCCAAGATGCGGATCTTGGGCTTTTTATGGAATTGTAAGAGACGATGG
>JBBPCX010071384.1:0-10062 GCA_037974365.1 Hydrocynus forskahlii
GAATCATCTGCTCCTGGTTCTTCACGGGTTCAGGACTTCAGTTAGATGCTCTTTGTTCTGCTTGAATGATTCATATGCAGGTCACTGTGTGTCTTAACCAAAAAAACATTCCTCTGAAACTGGTCATGTTCAGGGACTGGACTGGAAATGAAGGTGTTTGAAAGTCCTTCAGGAAGCCTGGAGAACTGTTCCTCAAGAACATATTAAAGGTACAAGAAAGTCTGGCTCTCTGGAGGTACATGACGGAATTAATTTTGCACAGAACTGTATTTGCCCTCAGTTGTCTGCAGGCATTTCAGAATGCTGTAAGACCACTAACGAGGTCAAACAGGGGGTCTCACATTATCCTTATATCTCTTCAGCTCCCTGTTGTGTATGGAATCTGTTTTAAAAATCTCATTCTTATTAACAGAGCATTGCACAGTCAGGCTCCTGCTAATGTGTCTGATCTGCTTCCCCCTTACTCATCAGATCGTAGGTCAAAAAAGCTAAATTGTCCCCTGGACCTAAACAGTGGAATCCTCTGTTCACTCCCTTAAGGTGTCCTGATCCTGTGAGTTCTTCTGTGGCGTTTTTTTGCACCAGGTCTGCATTTTATGCATTTATCGTGTATTTTTACTATGTGTTGTATATTTTATTATGTATTGTGTTTTACGCAATTACACACATTTTTTTTTGTTTATACTAGTGCTGGGCATTAACACATTATTATCACATTAACGCATGATTTACTTAACGTGACAACAATTTTATCACGCATTACAGCTTTTTTATTACTATTATTATTTTTTAAATTGCATTTGTTGATTTTTTGTGCTAGACCACTTCCCCTCACTCTAACAGGGACACTCTGCTGGAACCTGTTCAGAAAAAAAGAAAACAGATTATAAATGTGAACTTGCTGTTCCTCGGAAGGAGCCTGTTATAATGCTCTGATCGGGGCTCTGGACTCTGAGGGGAACTTGTTTTTCTATAATAAACTAGATAAAACATGAATGCCCTGCAGTGGCAAATAGCTCTGGTTTTGTATTTGATATGATTACATTAATGTTTAAGTTGAGATTTACAGAAATATTTGAACTGTAACTGTGTAACTGTGTTAAAGCGAACATTGCTGTTAAAAAGCTCCTTATTTGTTTAAAGTGTTTGCAAACCAAATGTTATTGCACTTTTGTTCATATAGCTGTACTTTTAAAATAAAAGTGCCCAAGACACTACTTTTGAATTAACTATTGAAATTTGTTTTTAACAATGCAATTAATCATGCGTAATCGCAGAAATTCATATAATTAATCGCAGTTAAAAATGACAATTGTTGCCCAGCATTAATATATACTTTTAAAATACTAAACAAGAACGGGACACTAAAATCAGAATAATAAAGGACAATTGAAGGTGACACTAAACTTGACAAAGACCTATTAAATGAGATATTTAATAGAGATTGTAGACTAAATTCAGTCTGAGTGAGACAGAGCATTTGTGTGTGCTGTTCATGAGATCTTGAAGGCAATACTTTATTATTATTATTTAAAATAAAAATTTTTTGTTGTTATTCATTATTATTTGTCATTATTTGTCTAATGTGAGACTTTAGGAACAGCTCTAACTGGAGCAGCTCTAACAGTGCTGCCCTAAATATAAACCAAAATTTATTCAAAGAAAGAAAACACTACAAACACTACTAGTTGATCATCACTTAACCAAAGAATAGATTTTTTAAAAACTATAAAAAATAACCTATAAAAGAACAAATATGCAAATGGACATTTAGCTAATGAGCTACTTGAATGCCTGTTATGACCTTCAAATGTCTACTTTAAGTCCAGAGAGCTGCTGTGAAATGCAAATTAGCATTCCATCAGTTTAAATTAGCATTTAGCTTGATGCTAAACAGCACTAAAAACCCAGTTTGTGCATTTCACCAGTGGCAACTTAGTAAAAGTCTTGTATTCTATTATTTATTGTATTATACTAAGGTTGCACTTTTTAGTAATGACCTCCTTCCTCTAATTATAAACTTCACATGATCTGAGGAACCAGATGTTTGATAAAATATGTTTGTTTGTGCTGTATTTCTTGTTTTTGCGAACATGAATTTTAGCATTTAAACAGTCGTGCAATTAAAAATGCTTCCGAAAACTACTAATATTGTGACAGGTAAGTTCACACACCTCAAAGATGTGACATAACAGTTCCATGTATGAGTGATATATATTGCCCTATAGCTCTGGAAAAAAAAACCAACTGAACCAACAACCACTGCAAAAATGTTCAGTTTCTCAGGTTTTGATTACAGCTGTGGTTTTATACTTTTCCTCATTAAACAAGATGTGATTCAGGTGATCACTAATCAGTCCCTCATAAAGCAGAATGAGGTGCTTGTGTAGGAATTTAACAGACACTGGCATGGGATGGTTGTCGTACTCACAGAGATGCTGATTTAAAAATAAATTGCAGTGCTTTCTTATTTTTTTCCAGAGCTGTATATAATAATTCATTTCTAGAACCATTCAATATCTCACATGAAAACCACAAAAATGCCCATTTGCATTCTCACGGAAGACAAATAAAAGATACACAGCAATAATGCAGGGAATTTAATGAATATTTGGTTAATTTCCATAAATTTGTAAAAACCATCAATTTTTGACACTGTACGTCATATTACATCCAAAGGAAGTCAGACAAATGATTTTATTTAATAAAATAACTGGATTTCCATACTTCCCTTGAAGGCTCTTAACATAGAGACATTCTGTATGCCTGAATTGTTCATCTAATTTGAAGCGAAACCTCAAAATGACTTTGTAAATTAAACATGCAACATGGCAGGGATGTGTAAGTTTATTTTTGCTACTGTCCAACACATTAGTGGAATCTTTTTAATTGTATTATTTCATGAAATGACGAGAACATCTGGACGGTTTGGTTTTAATAGAAAATTAATTTTTGCTGAATCAGATGCAACACTGAAAGAGTCATTTTCCAATGAGCACAGTTTGAACATGGCGTTTTTTCAATGATACATCAGTCTAACACAATAACGGGGCATCCCAGAGTGCAAAAATACAGGCCTCTGCTCATTCTCCCTGAGAGTAGTTTGGGATCCCTGAATTCTGTGTTTTATGGTCAGGAAATACCTCTTTCCAAGCTGTGGCTGTTTATTTCAAATGGGGATTTACACTAGACAGACTAAAACAAAAGGGAATTTAAAGTTAAATTTGTTTGGTCCAACAAACAATCAAAAAATGAGCCAGCGAACTGAAAAAGTGTCAAAAATTAACTGAATGAACTATGCCTTAACATCAGTTCGGCATTATTTTGATAAAAAAAAATCCCTTCCCAATGGAAGCTCAATAAATAACACTGAAACGTGTCACTTTCCATTTTATGTTGAGGAAACAAAGTCTGTCTTCAGAGGAAGATTTTGCTCACAATGGTCTTTTCTTTGTCTCATCAGAAATAAATCAGCTCTTATCTGGAGATTATTGAGTCTGACTTGTTTCTCCTTAACCCCCCTTTCTGAGAAATAAGGAGCAAAAGAAAAAATCAACAAGACAGAAGTTGTTCTGCTGTTCTCGCCATCTTCTCAGTTTCTTCTCTTTAACAACCTTATAGATCAAAACTGTCTGACTTTGGGAGTCGAGACTCGAATTTGATCATTAAGACACATTTCAGATGTTGTTCAGACTCATTTATAAGAAACCAAGTTTTCTTCTTGATCTTATGGTTGATCTGAAGTTCTGATGATCTGAGCTGAATAAAGATCAGAGCAGTGAGAGAAAAGAAATTTGATTTGAAGATCTTAAACTGGGATCAGGCTGAGATCAGAGGAAGCTCTTCCTCTGGAGCTGAATTTAAGAAGTTTAAGAGAAAATGGTCAGAATCTCATATTGATGTTAAACTGAGCTCAGTTCTGTCTGGGAGAAACAGGCTGGACAGAGAAGATCTTATTCTAAATGTTCCTTACGTCTGGGTACATGCTGACTGTATTCTGGATGAATGTCTATTTGGCATAACTGGATTAAGATAATTTTATTTAAGCAATACAAATTGAGAAATTCTCAAAATTGAGAAATTGCTTTTAGTTTCCTTGTGTTAATTAATTATATTATACCTTTTAATTTCTTAATCTCATTGCCTTTCATGGTTAAATAGCTTTAAATGATCTCTTAGTCTATAAGCTACTGTTTAAGTACCAGTACTCATATAGATCATAATGGCTGGAAAATGACAGGAGGACATTGTCTTATTCAGCACTGCTTTACAACATTTCGCTAGTGAGTTCTGGGTTCAGGGGCGTCACAGAGATGAGTGCAGTCATGCTGTTTTGGTGGATTTCACCTGAAGCTGGGAAGAAAAAGACAAGAAGTCAAGCACCATGTTTACAGGTCTGTCCTACATCTGCAGTTCTGGCACTGATCCACAAGTGGGCGACGGCTGTTCCATCAGTCCATCAGATGTGTCAATTTTGTCATACGTGAACACACCACACCACCACAACTTCTTTCTCTACATTTAACCCATTTAACCCATTCACCAAGTGAAGCAGTGGGCAGCACTTGTATCTTGGGAACGGTATCTTGCTCAAGGGTCCCTCAGCAGTCTTGGGATTCAAACCCACAACCTTCTGATCACAGGGCCAACTCCCTAACCATTAGGCCACCAGCTGCCCTATCAGTCAAAAGTACAGTACCAGTCAAAAGCTTGGACACTCCAACCGATTTTTTGCTTATTTTTAACTCGTTTGAACATTTTAGAATAATTGTGAAAACGTAAAGAATTACTACAATCAGAAAAATAAGAGAGAAATATTAGGTATTTACCTTAAAGGTCCAAGCTAAAGGTGGAGTATTTGAAAAAAAATATATGTTGTAAATAATTGCACATAAATGCAGCAAACACACTACATTCATTTGAATAGCCCATAGCATGGAAAACCCAATTTTAATTTAAATGTTCTGATCAGCCACAACATTAAAGCCACTGACAGGTGAAGGGAATAACATTGATTATCTTGTTAAAGTGACACTTATCGAGAGGTAGGATATATTAGGTAGCAAGCTGGTGCTGTTTTGGATGTAGGAAGTGTAAGTATCTGAGTGACTTGTGGGGTATCTGGCAGGTCTTGTGCGGGGGTTCCCGTGAGGCAGTGGACAGTACCTACCAAAAGTGGTCCAAGGACCACCGGTGAATTGCTGACAGGGTCAGGCATGATGTGCATAGTGAGTGCAGGCTAGCCTGTCTGGTCTGATCCCATAGAAGAATTGCAAACCGTATAAAAAGTTCATGCTGGTTCTTACAAAAAAGGTTTAGAACATATAAATCACCACAACTTGCTGTGTATGAGGCTGCAGGCCGGTCAGAGTGCCCACGCTGACCCCTGTCCACCACTGAAAGATGAGCATCAGAACTGGACCATGGAGTGGTGGGAGGTGTCCTGATAATTTTCTTTTAATTAATGTGTGCATCTCTCACCTGGGGAAGAGGTGGCACCAGAGTGCACTCTGGGAAGGCAGCGAGGAGGCAGTGTGATGCTCTGGGTAAAATTCTGCTGGGAAACCTCGGGTCCTGCATTCATGTGGATGATACTTTGACATGAACCAACTTCCTAAATGTTGTTACACCCCTTCAGGGTGACGGTGTTCCCTAATGGCAGTGGCCTCTTTCAGCAGGTTAACACGTCCTGTTACACTGCAAACACTGTTCAGGAATGGTTTGAGGAACATCACATCATCACAGGGGAAGCGGTTGGCCTAGTGGTTAGGGAATTGGCCCTATGATCAGAAGGTTGTGGGCTCGAATCCCTAAGGTTCCCTTGAGTAAGGTACCGTCCCCACATGCTGCTCCCCGGGCGCTGTGTTCCTGGCTGCCCGCTGCTTCACTTGGTGAATGGGTTTAAATACAGAGGAGGAATTTCACACTGTTCACACTGTGTATGACAAAATGGTCACTTTCACTTTTTTCTGGTAATGACTTGACCCCCAGATTCCTGAGATGTCAGTCCGATCCAGCATCTTTGGGACCTGCTAGACAAACTAGTTCCATCTATGGAGGCCCAACCTCAAAACATACAGGGCTTAAAGGGGACATATAACAGGTCTAGGGCTACAAAACATGTTCATGAAGTTCTTTGCACAAAATCACTCTCACATAAAGAGACTCACCAGCTCTATTCTTGACAGTTTCAGTTCCTTTCAAAATGAGCCGTTTAAGGACTCTGTCACTTTTATGCAAATAAGCTGTTGCTGGCCACGCCCCACCATCCCATGCTTACTCTGCGCATTTCCCACACTGAAAATGGCGGAAAACAGAGGCGCTATCAGCCCTATATGTTGGACCCCAAGTCGGACCCAGAGTGAGATGAACACAACACTTCCTGCGTGACTTGCCTTTACCTGTAGCCATAGCGCTCGGCGTCTTATGCGTGTTCATAAAACCAGCAAACAAAAATGGTGGATCTTTGACTAATCTAGCGGTTGGGACTCGATAGGTGAGGGGTGGTTCTATGTAAATTTCCTCATTCTGACATCACAACAGGGGAGCGTCCAAACGGCTCATAGAAGCACATGATTCCTGACACTAAAATCTTTCAGCTGACACACAAAAAACGGATGGATGTTTTTTTTTGCGCTTGCAGTGTTTATAGGAGCAGCAGAGACACAAATGGAAATACAATAGGATGCAAAAAGTGAGTTTTGCATCTATGTCCCCTGTAGAGGATCAGTTGCTAATGTCTCGGTGCAGATAAAACAGCACCTTCAGAGGTCTTGTGGAGTCCAGGCCTCAACGTGTCAGATCTGTTGTGGTGGCACGGGGAGGACCTACACAATATTGGGCAGGTGGCTTTAATGTTATGGCTGATGAGTGTAAATCTTGCAGCACTCCACACTGAAGTTATAAAGTATGTTTCAGCCCAAACTGCTTTTCAAAACAAGCACGACGCCATGCAGCCAATCAGAACTGAGATTATTTATCAGTCTTAAAGGAATAATGATAAAAAGTCTTTTTTTATTCTAATGGATTCAGAAATGCTGGACAGGAAATAGATTACGACTGTTTTTATACATCAAAACGCAGACCTAGTGAAGGCAAAAACATGCCAGATATGGGGCCTTAAATGCAAATTTAATTTGGTTTTATTATGAAAATGTCTGTAAAATGTTTACAAGCCTTCAGCTAGAACTGTATATCAGAATGACAAGCAGTAACTGTCAGTCTAAGATTACTGATTCAATAAAGTCACAAAGGCTTATACTGTGTCAATAGCAGTTCTTGTTTCTGCTGGTTTTGTCATAAAGTAATGATACATGTTTTCATATCATAGAAACGTGACTCATTTTTTCACTGTTCACAAAGACTCTCAGAATACAGAGGTGATCAGATATACTGGCGCACAAAAGCACTATTTACTGAGACTGTTCAGGCAGGGGGTGCATCATGTATCATGTGATTTAAGGTGGAACTGTGTAGTGTGGAAAAACAAATTAAATGATGCATTTTTGATCTTGTTGAATCCCATACATACCCTTTGCTAATCCACACTTCTCCTTCCTCGATAGAGAACTGGAAAAACAAGAGTGAGTGATAAACAGGTCTAACTTATACCACGTATTTTCCTATATATCATTAGAATCCCTCACAGTTGCAGTACAGAAGTCATTCAACTATTTCTTATTTAGTATAAAACAATCAGCTTTAAAATTGCATCAGCAATTTGTCTTCTGTTCGTCTTTGTAAACAGGCCTGAAGACACTTAAACAGCGTAAAATGTTTTCTCGTATATGGTAAAGATGTTCATGTCTGTTTACTGTAATGGTTTGCAATTCAGGTCAGTGGTACTTACCCGTTCCAACATCACTGCCAGAGCAAAAAACTGCAAAATAAAGAAAAAACAGCGTAAAAATTAAGCAACAACATTGTTCCTCGTACTGCAACTGCAAACAATAATGATTATTATAATTATGAGCAAAATAAATGAGAAATTAAAGTAGAATTAACTCTTGTTTTGAATTAGAAAGATGTGAAAAGTCAAGGTAAACTGTACTCTCAGTTATAAACATGTGTACAGTGTTGATGAGGTGGTGTAATTCCAGGAGTAATAAAGGACACAAAGTACACAAACATAAATAAAATATAAATATAAACTCTAAACTAGAGGTAAAAATGTGCAATTTTGGTAATTTTTTGGCATCCAAAAAAGTCAGGTCAGAAGCAGTAATTCTAGAATTTAACTGTGTGTTTTATATGTCCAAAGGATCAGCAGTGGCTCAGAACAAGTAAATATACTGTAAATCTGAATAACACAGAAAAATGCGCTGTACCAGAGTATATCCTGCTGGAACAGAACTGGACGATGGTCCCGTCCGGGTTGACCGGAGCGACGACCACTGAGTAGACGTCACCGCAGGTGACATCGGAGACGTCGCAGGTGTTCTGAGCGGGCTCGGCCGGGCTGCAGGCGTGGCTGCTCCTGCTGCCCGTAACCTGGGCTGTGTAGTTACTGAGTGGACTCATGGACCTCCACTGCACTCGCAGGGTGTTATTAGAGCGCCTGAACAGACGGATCCCCGAGGGGCAGCACTCACCTAGACACAGGACGAGTCAGCACACGCTCTTAACACAGAAATAACCAATCAGTTCTTCTTCAATTTATCACAAGTACAGCATTTTAATTTCTGCATCTCGGTAAAGAATGAAGAATTTCAAAATATATATTCAGTGTATCATTTTAATGTATGTCCCGATAACCCTTTCTATTTTATACACTTTAGGCCAGAAGTGTGGGCTACACTGCTTTTTACAAATCGTGTTACAAGAAAACACCTCAAACAAGTTACAAATGTAACTGTTCGGTTTTTGATATTTTATAGTCAGAAAAGGTGCTGGGAGGGTTTGGACACAAGTTATTTCCAAATTACTCACAGTGTATATTGTTACATTACACATTTGTTTTGAGTATTTCTAATGTGTTTTTATCTGAGGCTGGGCCCAAACTTGCATTATCGTTGTTGTTGTTATTATACTCACTGGTGGAGAACCCGTGGTAGGTGCACTCTGCTTTGTGTCCAGTGGGGCTGAAGGCTTGCAGTGAGACAGTGTAATTTGTTCCACAGGTAATGCAGCCCATCAGACACCGGGTCTGTGTGGTGTGGCACTGGGCGTGACCCCGCGGAGACGTCAGAGAAGCGATGAAGGTCTGGGCTCCCTGAGCCGCTGACCAGCTGACGTTACTCATGGCCTGCGTCACCTGAAGCACAGTCAGGTTGCTGGGACAGCAGGGCGCTGCGGAGAGAGAAACACAGCGCAGCCAGATTCACAGGGTAAAGGAGGACTCCTCTAGAATCAGATGTCTGACGAATCAGACAAATACCCTCGATGCTTTAAGAACAACACAGCGTGTCTCTCGCATGTTGATTAAAGTCATCCAGAAATGGGTGGTCACACAAGAGCTAGTGCTTCATAATAGTGACCAAGAGTCCCAACTACAGTGACAAAGTTTCCCATTCTCACTCTCAAAGTTACATAACCAACATATTTGATCCATGGCATTTTAATTATGGAACAGTTACTGAATAACTGAATAACGGATACACAATAAGATTCATTTTGTAACATCTTGCCCTGTTTTGCTGCGGATTCATGGGTCTGTTATTCTGACAGCCCTGACTTCCCCCCCTTCCTTATTCCTCTCTGTGGTTTGTCCCATTAGTTTAACCTGGCCCTTGTTAGTCCTCCTCTACTTAAGCTGCCTCTACAGTGCAGCAGATGCTTGTCTGCCCTCATGCCTGCCCTTCTTCTGAGTCTCTTTCTTTCCTTCTCACCTGGCCGTCCCTGGTGTCTTTCTGGTTCCAGTTATTGACTGGCTTGTGCTCCTCTCTGTGTCTCCAGTCCCTCTGCTAATCCTGTCCAATCATCCCTGGTCCTGTTCACGCTGGCCTTTAAGGGAGCTTTTGGCTGACACTCACAGATCGACTTACAATCATCAGTTACAGGGACAGTCTTACAGTCATTAGTTACAGGGACAGTCTTACAGTCATTAGTTACAGGGACAGTCTT